>SJYC01137382.1:0-44897 GCA_006408675.1 Madoqua kirkii
AGAATGGGAAAGATTAGTGATCTCTTCAAGAAAATGTGAGATACCAAGGGAACATTTTATACAAGGATGAGTGCAATAAAGGACAGAAATGGTATGGATCTAACAGAAGCAGAAGATATTAAGAAGTGGCAAGAATACACAGAAAAACTGTACAAAAAAAGATCTTCATGACCCAGATAAGTGGATGTTGGATCTGTCAAATGCTTTTCCTACTCTACTGAAATAATCATATGATTTTTATCCTTCATTTACTAATGTGGTGTATCGTGCTGATTGACTTGCAGATGTTGAACCATCCTTTCATACCTGGAATATATCTCACTTGATCATGGTGTGCTTAAAAAGATCTTCATGACCCAGATAAGTGGATGTTGGATCTGTCAAATGCTTTTCCTACTCTACTGAAATAATCATATGATTTTTATCCTTCATTTACTAATGTGGTGTATCGTGCTGATTGACTTGCAGATGTTGAACCATCCTTTCATACCTGGAATATATCTCACTTGATCATGGTGTGCTGTGCTGTGCTTAGTTGCTGTCGTGTCCAACTCTTTGTGACCCCATGGACTGCAGTCGGTCAGGCTCCTCTGTCCATGGGGATTCTCCAGGCAAGAACACTGGAGTGGGTTGCTATGCCCTCCTCCAGGGGATTGTCCCAACCCAGGGAACAAAGCCAGGTCTCCCACATTGCAGACAGACTCTTTATGATCTGAGCCACCAGGGAAGCCCAAGAAGACTGGAGTGGGTAGCCTGCCCCTTCTCCAAGGGATCTTCCTGACCCAGGGATTGAACCAAGGTCTCCTGCACTGCAGAAGGATTTTTTACCAGCTGATCCACCAGCGAAGCATGATCATGGTGTGCGATAACTTAAATGTACTATTGTACTTGTTTAGCTAATATTTTGTTGAGGATTTTTGCGTCTATATTCATTAGTGATATTGACCTGTAATTTCCTTTTCTTTGTGGTGCTCTTTTCTGGTGTCAGTATAATCATTTCATGAAATGAGTTAGGAAGCATTGCCTCCTCTTCAATTTTTTTGGAATAGCTTGAGGATTAGTATTAAATATCCTTTGAATGTTTGGTAGAATTCACCAGAGAAGCCATCTTGTCTTGCACTTTTGTTTTTTGGAAGGTTTTTATTACTGTTTCAATCTCATTACTAGAGATCAGTCTATTCAGATTTTCTATTTCTTGATGATTCAGTCTTGGTTGTATGATTTTATACTCAAAAAATTTACCGATTTTTTAGGTTATCCGATTTGTTGTTGTATAGCTGTTCATAGCATTCTCTTATAATCCTTTGTATTTCTGTCATTTCTAATTCCTCTTCTTTCATTTCTGATTTTGTCTTTATTTTTTATCTTTTTGAAGAACCAACTCTTAGCTTCATTGATCTTTTTGGATATCTTTTTAGTCTCTATTTCATTTAATTCCACTCTGATTTTTATTATTTCCTTCTTTGGGCTTCATTTGTTCTTTTCTAGTTCCTTTAAATATAAGCTTAAGTTGTTTAGTTGAGATTTTCCTTGTTTCTTGAGGTAGGCTTATGTTGCCATAAGTTTTCCTTCTAGTACTGCTTTTGCTGCATTTGGTATGTCATTATTTTTGTCTTCAGGTATTTTTTATATTTCTCCTTTTATTTCTTCATTGACTCAATTGTTTTTCAGTAACATGTTGTTCAGTTTCCACATATTTTTCCCAGCTTTTTTCTTGTAACTGATTTCTAGTTTCACATTGTTATGTATGGAAAAAATCTTTGATGTGATTTCAGGCTTCTTAAATTTACTGAAAGCTGTTTCGTGTCCCAGTATCTAATCTATATCCTTGAAAATACTCAATGTGCACTTGAGAAGAATGTGTATTCTATTGCTTTTGAATGGGGTCTTCTGCATAAATCTATTAAGTTCACCTGATTTAAGATTGATATTTCCTCACTGAATTTCTGTCTGGATAATCTATCCATTGATGTAGTGGGATGTTAAAGTTCCTAACTATTATTGTGCTGCTGTCAATTTCTCTTTATAGGTCTATTAATAATTGATTCATATATATTCAGTTCAGTTCAGTCGCTCAGTCGCGTCCAACTCTTTGCGACCCCATGAATCGCAGCACGTCAGGCCTCCCTGTCCATCACCATCTCCCAGAGTTTACTCAAACTCACATCCATCGAGTCCGTGATGCCATCCAACCATCTCGTCCTCTGTCATTCCCTTCTCCTCCAGCCCCCAATCCCTCCCAGCATCAGAGTCTTTTCCAATGAGTCAACTCTTCGCATGAGGTGGCCAAAGTACTGCAGTTTCAGCTTTAGCATCATTCCTTCCAAAGAAATCCCAGGGCTGATCTCCTTTAGAATGGACTGGTTGGATCTCCTTGCAGCCCAAGGGACTCTCATACATATTAATTCCATCTATATTAATGTTATATCTTCTTAAAGGATTGTCCCCTTTGTCTTTAGGTACCTCTTTGTCTCTTGTTACTTTATTTTCTTAAAGTCTATTTTATCTGATATGAGTAGTGGTTGTACCTGCTTTATTTTGGCTGCCATTTGATTGGTGTATCATCTTCCATCTCTTCACTTTGAGCCTATGTTGGTCTTTAGAGCTAAGTCTCCCAAAGGGAGCGTATAGTTGAGTCTTGTTTTTTTAATCCACCCAGCCACTCTGTATCCTTTACTTAGTGAATTCAATCCATTTGCATTTAATGTGAGTACTGATAGATGAGAACTTAGTCCTGCCATTTAATCTTCTGTTTTCTAGTTTCTCTTTATCTCCATTGTTTCTTTTCCCTTGTGTTTCTGTCTGTTATTTTGGTTTGGTGGTTTTCTATGATGTTTTTCTGTCTCCTCTTGTTCATGTTTCATGTCTCTGCTCCAATTTTGTGTGTGTGTGTGTGTGTGGTTACCATGAGGTTTGTATAAAATATCTCATAGATAAAATAGTCCTTTTTAGGACTATAGTTTCTTTTTCTGGTGATAGCATCTTGTCTTCATGTGTCTATATAGGTTTGTCCTTTTCTTCTCCCCTTCCATGTTCTTATTGTCACAGATTATCTCTCATTATACCATGAGTTCATTACCAAATTGAAGAAAGTATGCTGCTGCTGCTGCTAAGCCACTTCAGTCGTGTCCAACTCTGTGTGACCCCATAGACGGCAGCCCACCAGGCTCCCTCGTCCTTGGGATTCTCCAGGCAAGAACACTGGAGTAGGCTGCCATTTCTTTCTCCAATGCACGAAAGTGAAAAGTGAAAGTGAAGTCGCTCAGTTGTGTCTGACTCTTAGTGAAGAAGGTATAGTTATTTTAAATACTTCTCTCCCTTTAAACTTTATACTATATTGTTTAACAGTATTCTGATACAGAGTTCTCATTTTTCTGATTCTTAGCCCTTACTCAAAGTTTTGTGTACTTTTGCTTTTTTGTTTCAGGTTTAAAAGCTCCCTTCAACATTTCTTGTAAATAGATCTAGTGGTGATGTACTCTCTCAGCTCTTGTTCATCTAGGAAAGCCTTTATTCTTCCTTCATATCTGAATAGTAACTTTGCTGGATAGAGTATTATTGGCTGAAAGTTTCCATCTTTCAGTATTTTGAGTATGTCATTTTGCTGTCTTACAGCCTGTAGAGGTTTTACTGAGAAATATGCTGATAGCCTATTGAGGTACCTTTGTAGGTTACTCTTTTTTCCCTCGATGTCTTTTAAATGTTTTCTTTGTCACTGACTTTTGACAGTTTTAATATGTCTTGGAAAAGGTTTTTCTGCACTGATATAATTAGATGTTGTACTAGCTTCATGAATGTATACATCCTTCTCCAGGTTTGGAAAATTCTGTGCTATTTCTTTAAAAGTTCTTTGCTCCCTCTTCCTCCTTTCTTCTGGGATACCCATTATCTTTATGTTGCCTTTCCTAATGTAGATAGTTCTCATAGTTTCTTCATTGAAAACAAAACAAAACTTAGTTTTATTATCCCCTCTTCTACATGAATCATTTCTAGATTTCCATCTTTGAGTGTGAATTATCTCTTCTATATGGCCTTCTCTGTTTTCGATGCTTTCTAATGCATTCTTCATCTCATTTATTGAGCTCTTCATCTCCACAGTTTCTACTTGGTTCTTTTTTAGAGTTTCATTCTCTTTGGTAAAATATTCCTTCTGTTCCTTGATTCTATTCCTGAGGTCATTGAGCTGTCTTCTGTATTTCCTTGTAGCTCATTTAATTTCTTCATGACAGCTATTTTTGAATTAACAGTTGATAAGAAGTCTTCTGTAATTTTGTTTCAGTTCTATGGACGTGTCACTTTCTTTTTTTGATATTGTGTTATCATGTTTTTTTATGATGCAAGATGAACCGATCCTCTGCCAGTGCATTTGAAATAGTGAACACTTTTCTTAAGTAGTTTTGTTTGCTTTTAACAATTTAACAGACCGGTCACTAGAAGGCCTTTCTTCTGCTTATCGGTAGGTGGTGCTAGAGCACAAGTTTCTGGTTTTTCTTACCCGGGCTGCTGCCTCGATCTGGGAATTAGCACTTCCCATCTGCCACTGCTTTCGCCACAGGGCTCACTGCTGCTCTTGTCGTAGGGGCTGTGCCTGGGCGTTCCTAGCGCCTTGCTGCTGCTGGCAACGCTGCTGTTGCTGGTGTCACCACCAGGGGCATTGGGCGGGGGAGGGGGGGAAGGCGGGAACCTCTGTTTTGTCCAAAGTTGTCTGGTTTGCAAGCATTGCCACCGTGATGAGAGAGGAGTGGGAGAGCTGGGCGAGCCCGAGGAGCCGGGGTCAGGGACACCTCCACCGTGTCTGGGGTTGTCTGGTTTGCAGTAACTGCTGCAGTAGGCAAGGGCAGGGGAGCACGGAGAGCTGTAGGCGTCACCCCAGTTGGAGGGACCCTCTCAGCCCGCCAGTGCTGCTGTCCTGTTTCCTGGGCAGCAGAGATGCTGAAGTTGTGTCTGCTGTCGCTCCTCCTGCTCCGCTGCTTGCTGGGCTCAGCTGCTGTGACCAAGGGGCTGGGATCCTGGGCACGGCCTCTGCTCTTTCCCCACCTTCCACCTCCTCTGTGTTCCAATCGCCCACCTTCACATGTACAGATATATGGATCTCTCTAGCAGCCTGGTGTGTTGGGTAGGGAGCTTTTCTTGAGTCAGGGATGTTTTACTAGTTGTAAACTGAAGGTGTGAGACAAAGGGAGCTTCTCACACTACACGATGCTCATGTATCCTCCAAGAAAACTTTAAAATAATATTTAAAACCCAGATTATAGAGGTTTTATATATATGTGTGTATGTGTGTGTGTGTGTGTGTGTGTGTGTGTAAGCTACAGTTTTTCCAGTAGTCATGTATGGATATGAGACCCAGATAATAAGGAAGGCTGAGTGCTGAAGAACTGATGTTTTTGAACCATAGGACTGGAGAAGACTCTTGAGAGTCCCTTGGACTACAAGGAGATCAAACCAGCCATCCTGAGGGAAATCAACCCTGAATATTCCTTGAGAGGACTGATGCTGAAGCTGAAGCTCCAATAGTTTGGCCATCTAATGTGAAGAGCTGACTCATTGGAAAAGACCCTGATGCTGGGAAAGACTGAGGGCAGGAGGGGAAGAGGGTGACAGAGGATGAGATGGTTAGATGGCATCACCAACTCAATGGACATAAGTTTGAGCAATCTCAGGGAGATAGTGAAGGACAGAGGAGCCTGGCAGGCTCCATGGAGTCGCAAAGAGTTAGGCAAGACTGAGTGAGACTGATCAGAAACTGTTTAGGGATCAGACCTGCATCCTCTGCACTGGAAGGCAATTCTTAACCACTGGACCACCAGAGGAGTCCCTATCCTTCTACACACTTTTACATATGCATATACTTCAGAAAAATAAAACCAACTATACCTACTGTTGTGTAATGTTTTTTTTTTTTATTGTGGTAAAATTCACATAACATACACTTCACTATTTTAACTGTTTTAAAGTATACAATTCAGTGGCACTTAATACATTCAGTGTTCTGCAATCATTAACACTATCTAGTACCAGAACACTTTCAGTATCACAAAAGGAAACCCCATAGCCATTTCACAGTCTTGTCCCACTCTTTCTTCCTAGCCCATGGCAACCACTAATATGCCTTTTGTTTCCGTGGATTTGCCTATTCTAGATATTTCAGATAAATGGAATCACACAATATGTGGCCTTTTGTGTCTGGCTTCTTTCACTTAGGACAGTATTTGCAGGGTTCATCCGTGTTGTAGCACAGTGGAATAAGAAGTGTTCCATTATACGAATATACCACATCTTATATATTCATTTATCAGTTGATGGTCATTTCAGTTGTTTCCATCCTTTCTCTATGAATATGTATATCTAAATCTTTGTTTGAACACCTGTTTAGTAAATGCATAAGATAAGAATTGCTGGCTCGTATAGTAATTCTATGTCTCACCTATTGAGGAAATGCCAACTTATTTTCCAAAGCAGCATTTATGTTCCTACCAGCAATACACGAGAGGTCCAATTCCTCCACATCTTTGCCAACACTTGTTATTTTCCATTTGTTGCTGTTGTTCTTTTAGCTCTCCTAGTAGGCATGAAAGTAGAGTAGTATCTCACTGTCATTTTGAATTATATTTCCCTAATGACTGTGTTTCTTGACTTCCTACTTTTGCATTCCAGTACCCTATAATGAAAAGGACATCTTTTGGGGGTGCTAGTTCTAAAAGGTCTTGTAGAACTTCATAGAACTGTTCAACTTCAGCTTCTTCAGCGTTACTGGTAGGGGCTTAGCCTTCGATTACTGTGATATTGAATGGTTTGCCTTGAAAACAAACATATCATTCTGTCATTTTTGAGACTGCATCCAAGTACTGCATTTCAGACTCTTGTTGACCATGATGGCTACTCCATTTCTTCTGAGGGATTCCTGCCCACAGTAGTAGATATAATGGTCATCTGAGTTAAATTCACCCATTCCAGTCCATTTTAGTTTGCTGATTCCTAGAATGTTGATGATCACTCTTGCCATCTCCTGTTTGACCACTTCCAATTTGCCTTGATTCATGGACCTGACATTCCAGGTTCCTATGCAATATTGCCCTTTACAGCATTGAACCTTGCTTCTATCACCAGTCACATCCACAGCTGGGTACTGTTTTTGCTTTGGCTCCATCCCTTCATTCTTTTTGGAGTTATTTCTCCACTGATCTCCAGTAGCATATTGGGGACCTACTGACCTGGGGAGTTCCTCTTTCAGTATCCTATCATTTTGCTTTTTTCATACTGTTCATGGGGTTCTCAAGGCAAGAATACTGAAGTGGCTTGCCATTCCCTTCTCCAGTGGACCACATTCTGTCAGACCTCTCCACCATGACCTGCCCATCTTGGGTTGCCCCGCCGGGCATGGCTTAGTTTCATTGAGTTAGACAAGGCTGTGGTCCTAGTGTGATTTGATTGACTAGTTTTCTGTGAGTATGGTTTCAGTGTGTCTGCCCTCTGATGCCCTCTTGCATATACTGAAGTGGCTTGCCATTCCCTTCTCCGTTGGACCACATTCTGTCAGACCTCTCCACCATGACCCACCTGTCTTGAGTTGCCCCGCAGGCATGGCTTGGTTTCAGTGAGTTAGACAAGGCTGTGGTCCTAGTGTGATTAGATTGACTAGTTTTCTGTGAGTATGGTTTCAGTGTGTCTGCCCTCTTGCAACACCTACCATCTTACTTGGATTTCTCTTACCTTGGGCGTGGGGTATCTCTTCGGCTGCTCCAGCAAAGCACAGCTGCTGCTCCTTATCTTGGACGAGGGGTTGCTCCTTACCGCTGCCCTTCTGCCATAGGTATACATATATCCCCTCCCTTTGGAACCTCCCTCCCCATCCCATCTCTAGGTTGATACAGAGCCCTGGTTTGAGGTTGCTGAGCCATACAGCAAACTGCTGTTAGCTATCTATTTTCCATATGGTAGTATAAGTTTTCTTGTTACTCTTTCCATACTTCTCACCTTCTCCTCTCCTCTCCCCATGTCCCTAAGTCTTTTTTCTATGTCTGTTTCTCCATTGTTGCCCTGTAAATAAATTCTTCAGTACCATTTTTCTAGGTTCCATTAAATGTGTGTTAGAATACGATATTTATCTCTCTTTCTGACTTATTTCACTCTGTATAATAGGTTCTAGGTTCATCCACCTGATTAGAACTGATGGATTCCTTCAAATGCATTCCTTTTTATGGCTGAGTAATATTCCATTGTGTATATATACCACAGCTTCTTTATACATTCATCTGTCGATGAACATCTAGATTGCTTCCACGTTCTAGCTATTGTAAATAGTGCTGCAAAGAACAATGGGGGAATACATGTGTCTTTTTCAATTTCGGTTTCCTCAGAGTATATGCCTAGGAGTGGGATTGCTGGGTCATATGGTGGTTTTATTCCTAGTTTTTTAAGGAGTCTGCATACTGTCTTCCATAGTGGTTGTATCAATTTGCATTCCCACCAACAGTGCAAGAGTGTTCCTTTTCCCTCCACACCCCCTCCAGCATTTGTTGTTTGTAGACTTTTTGATGGATGGGCATTTTGGCCGGTGTGAGATGATATCTCACTGTAGTTTTGATTTTCGTTTCTCTAATAATGAGTGATGTTGAGCATCTTTTCGCTTGTTTGTTAGCTATGTATATGTCTTCTTTGGAGAAATGTCTGTTTAGGTCTTTTTTCCCATGTTTTGATTGGGTTGTTTGTTTTTCTGGCATTGAGTTGTATGAGCTGCTTATATATTTTGGAAATTAACCCTTTGTCAGTTGTTTCATTTGCTGTTACTTTCTCCCATGCTGAGGGTTGTCTTTTCACCTTGCTTAGAGTTTCCTTTGCTGTGCAAAAGATTTTAAGTTTAATCAGGTCCCACTTGTTTACCTTTGTTTTTATTTCTGTTACTCTAGGAGGTGGATCATAGAGGATCTTGCTTTGATTTATGTCATTGGGTGTTCTGCTGATATTTTCCTCCAAGAGTTTTATAGTTTCTGGTCTTAACATTTAGGTCTTTAATCCATTTTATCTTTGTGTATGGTGTTAGGAAGTGTTCTAATTTCGTTCTTTTATGTGTAGCTCTCCAGTTTTCCTAGCACCGTTTATTGAAGAGACTGTCTTTGTCCTAGTGTATATTCTTGCCTCCTTTGTCAAAAATAAGGTACCCATAGGTGCATGCGTTTATTTGGAGGCTTTTTATCTTATTCCATTGGTCTATATCTCTGTTGTTAGGTCAGTACCGTACTGTCTTGATGACTGAAGCCTTGTAGTATAATCTGAAGCCAGGAAGGTTGATTCTTCCAGCTCCATTCTTCTTTCTGAAGACTGCTTTGGCTATTCGGGGTCTTTTGTGTTTCCATATGAATTGTGAAGTTTTTTGTTCTACTTCTGTGAAAAAAATGCCATTGGTAATTTGATAGGGATCACACTGAATCTGTAGATTGCATTTGGTAGTATAGTCATTTTCACAGTATTGATTCTTTCTCCCCAGGATTATGGATAGTGCTAATTTTTAAATGGGACTTAACCAGTGTTATGAAGGATTTTATAGTGAATGAAGCAGATTTTGGTTACTTATCTTAATAGTGCAGAGCTGAACATATTTACCTTGACCTCAGCTATAGAATATCCAAAGAAGCAGTACTGGAGAGACATCTCCTCGACCTTTGTGAAGCTTGAAATACATACACTTTTTCATTGTGTTTGCATTGATTGAGGATGATTACTTTTCTGTCTTTGAGAGACCACTCTTTTTAGGGAAAAATCAGAACAAGTTACAGAAAGTTTTTTCCTGAGTTGTTTTTAGTTTTTCTTTGTGAACCAAATTAGTTCCCTCCTTTCCACCCCATGTTTCTTTGGATAGTTTTGTAATTTTTTTTGGTAGTAATTTAACTGGTGGTAATTATGTAGTATCATGCAAAGTAGCTGTTTTAAAAAATCCTTTTCTTCTGTAACATAGAAGAAATGCCATAGTTGGATGACCTGCCCAAACCTGACTGTTCTCACTTGCAGATGGTTGCCCAGATGTAAGAACATTAAGAATATTTGAGACTGTTGTAAGGACTTTTACAGGAAATATTCTTTCCATGTTGTCTTCCTTGTTTGTTCTCAGTGGGTTGTTGCTACTAAAGATGGCACCAATTTGTGACATTTTATACTGTTGTATTAGTTCACAAAAGAAAAAGCGGCCTGGTCCTGTCAGGTTTGTGAGCTGTGACAAAATCTGCCTTTTCCCAAGCTCTGTCTAATTTAATTTAGTCTTCCAGCCCTAAGTATGTAGCTTTTTGAGGTACCTATCCCACATGTACCAGAGTATTTGGAGTACTTGGAGATATGTTGGCTGCAGAATGAGCAGAGTAGGCATTAAGGCCATGAGACGTTATTTGGTAGTGATAACGTTGCATTGACATTGTTCATCATATTACACAGGACTTGGTCAAGTTTTTTAAGATTCGTAAGGTACGGTCGTTTTTGGAGGTGAATAGGCTAAGGCTTACTGTTGCGTTCTCCAAAGATGGTTTGGTCAGTGTAGTTCTTGTAGCACACTATCAGGAAATCTCTAGGCAGGACATCTAAGATAGGTGTGGAGCCTTTTAGTCGAAGGTATACGTAAAAGACTTCCCTGCAGCTCATACAGTAAAGAACCTGCCTGCAATTCAGGAGACCTGGGTTCAATCCCTGGGTCAGGACTGGAGAAGGTAATGGCAACCCACTCCTGTATTCTTACTTGGAGAATGCCATGGACAAAGGAGCCTAGGGGGTTACAGCCCATGGGGTCGCAAAGAGTCAGGCACAACTGAGCAACTGAGCGTGCATACACACACCCACAGAGACACACAGACAGACACATACACGTAAAAGATGTGTAATTTCTTTTTGAAGGCCCTTAATTTCTTTTTCTCTATATGCAGAAACAACAGCTAGATTTGAGAGTGGAATGTTGGTTTAAAATTTGGCTTTCTGGCACTTTTTAAAAATAATAAAAGTAGTATCTTTTAGACACATTTCTGACTAGGTTGTAGGTAGGGTAAGACACATTTTAACCATTACTGGCCTATTCTAAGTTCCTTGTGAGGTAAACACACTTCTGAAAACCATACTTAATTACAGATTTACCTGATCATTCTGTAACTGCTGCTTTAAATTATGTGCCAAAGTTTCATGAACAACAATAAACCACAAATGTTTTGTTTATGAAAATAGTTTTGTCTGAATCATGTTTTCTGTTTGTTATTCCGGGGCTTTTTTGGGTGTCACACACTTCATGTCTCCTCTGGGCATGTCCTCGGCTCTAGTATCTTCAGAATTTCAGTTAGCACTGAACTTAGCGATCGTTTACCTTTTTAGGAAGTATCCATACAGTTACATAGCAGAGGGTGGGGGACAGAAGCAAGAAAGATAGGAGCTATTTCTAAATGTGCATCTTTAATGGCTAATTGAGTTCTTGAGAGCACAGCTATGTATGATAAGGAAATGACTCAGCAGAAAACAGCAGCTTTTTATTTGTAACATTTCTTCATTTTTTTTTTACATTCATAGTTTCCTTGTATGATATGCATTTTCAAACACATGTTAATAGTAAAGTAGCAAAACTAATACAGCAAATAACCATTGTATTAATTTTTTACCGTTTTTTGTTAGTAAATTACCACAAATTTAGTGGTTTTAAAACACCAGTTTATAATTTCACAGTTATGGAGTTCAGAAATGCAAAATGAGTCTCACTGGGCTAAAATTAAGGTGTATCAGGGCTGTGTTCTTGCTGGAGAATTCAAATTCATGTCTTTGCCTTTTACTACTTCCAGGGGCCACATACCGCCCCGTGGCCTATGGCCTCATTTCTCCATTTTCAAAGCCAGCATGTCAGGTGGTTCCTCACACTGCTTTCTCTCTGCTTCTCTCTGTCAGTTCCCTCTTCTGTGCTTAAGGAAGTGATTACATTGAGTTCACCTGGATAATCCAGGATAATGTTCCTATAGCCAGGTCACCTGATTAGCATTCTTAATTCCCCTGTGCCATTAACATAGGTATACATTGCAGGCATTTGGACTTTACTGGGGTGATGAAAATGTTCTGAAACCTGACACAATTGTTTTATAGTTCAGTAACTTTACTAAATATCATTGAATTGTGCAGCTGAAATGAGTATTTTATGCTAAGTTGTACTTCAAAAGAGTTGCTTTTATAACCTTTCTATGCTCTCCTTTCCTTATTGGAATAAATCCAAATTTCTTAATGAAACACATTGGTTTCATCCTAATTAACAATTTTAAAAATTGTGGTAAAATACATGTAACATAGCATTTATTATCATAATGGTTTTTAAGTGTATAGTTCAGTAATGTTAAGCATGTTGTACAGTTAATCTCCAGAACTTTTTTATCTTGCAAAATGGAAACTCTGTACCCATTAAACAATAACTCCTCATTTCCACCCTCCCTTTGCCCCTGTCAGTCAGCATTCTACTTCCCGTTTCGGTTAATGACTACCTAGATACTTGTGACTACCATTAATATTGTATTTGTCTCTTTTGGTGACAGCTTATCTCTAAGCATAATATCCTCAATGTTTATCCATGTTTCAGCATGGGACAGGTTTCCCTTTTTAAGGTTGAGTAATATTCCACCGTATGTATGTACCACATGTTGACAGACATGTGCTTCCATCTTTTGGCTTTTGTAAATAATGCTGCTATGAACATGGATGTGCACATTTCTTTTTGTGACCACTTTCAGGCTGCTGCTAAGTCACTTCAGTCGTGTCCGACTCTGTGCTACCCCTTAGACGGCAGCCCACCAGGCTCCCCTATCCCTGGGATTCTCCAGGCAAGAACACTGGAGTGCCTTGTCATTTCCTTCTCCAATGTGTGAAAGTGAAGTCGCTCAGTTGTTTTGACTCTTAGCGACCCTACCAGGCTCCTCCGTCCATGGGATTTTCTAGGCAAGAGTACTGGAGTGGAGTGCCATTGCCTTCTCCGTTTTCAGGCCAGGGCAGTTTCCTTTCACAAATGATTTGTCTGTAGCAGGCAGTGCTGTTTGACAGTATTGTGCCCACAGTAGAACTTCTTTCAAAATTGGGAGTCAGTCCTCTCAAACCCTGCCATTGCTTTATCAAGTAAGTTTGCAGCTATATCCTCATAAAGTGTATTTCTTAGAAAATAAGACTTGGAAATGGACTCCTTGATCTATGGTTACAGAGGGATGTTGTGTTAGAAGGCATGAAAGCGACATTAATCTCTTTGCACATCTCCATCAGAGCTCTTGGGTGACCAGGAACATTGTCGATGTGCAGTAATGTTTTGAAAGGAATCTTTTCTGAGCAGATCTCAACAGTAAACCAAACCATGTTGTAAACAGATGTTCAGCCATCCAGGCTTTGTTGTTGCTTTACAGAACACAGGCAGAGTAGGCTTAGCAAAATTCTTAAGGGCCCTAGGGTACATAAACATCAACCTCCACTTAAAGCAACCAGCTGCATTGGCCCGAGAGAGTCAGCTTCTCATTTTGAGGCTTTGAAGCCAGGCATTGACTTCTCTCTAGCCACTAAAATCCTAGATGACATCTGCTTCCATTATAAGGCTGTTTCATCGACACTGAAAATCTGGCCACTTTGATGAATTTTCTTATCTGGATCTTGTGGATAACTTGCTGCATCTTCTGCTTTAGCACTTGCTCCCTCCAGGACCTTGCACTTCTATATTAAGTGGAGATCACATCTTTCCTTTAACTTCAAAACCAACCTCCGCTAGCTCTAGCATTTTTCTGCAGCCTCTTTTCCTCTGTCTGTCTTCATAGAGCTTAAGAGAGTTAGGGTCTTGCTCTGGGTTATGTTTTGGCTTTAGGGAATGTTGTGGCTGATTTCATCTTCTGTCTATACCACTCTTTCTCCACATCAGCAATAAGGCTGTGTCACTTTCTTATGATTTGTGCATTCACTGGAGTCTCTTTTTCATTTTGTTGAAGAACTTTACCTTTGCTTTCACGTCTAGCTTTTAAAGTGAGAGATGTGTGACTCTTCCTTTCACTTGAATACTTAGAGGCCACAATCTAATTTCAACATTGTATCTCAGAGTAAGGAGACCCAAGGAGAAGGGAGAGAGATGGGGGAATGACTGGTTGGTGGCGTGGTCAAAACACACCACTTACCAGTTAACTTTACAGTCTTATGTGGGCACAGTTCATGTTACAATAGAAATTTCCTGGATCACTGATCTCAAATCACCATAACAAAGATAGCAGTGGAAGAGTTCAAAATATTGAAAGACTTACCAAAATGAGATACAGAGACGCAAAGTGAGCAAATGCTGTTGGAAAGAGTATTGATAGACTTGCTTGCCAGAGACATTTTTTGAGGGGATATGAAATAGAAAAGAATAGCTTTATTGCTTTGCCAGGCAAAGGGGTACACAGTAGGGTCCTGCCTTGAAAACTGGTGTCCCAGTGGTGGAGAATTTGATGAGCAGTTTTGTAGCCACTATTCAGAGGTGGCGTTGTTGAAAAGATCAAAGATCAGGTATGCATAGGGCCTGCAAGCCAATCTGGCCTTAGGTAGTCTGATGGTTTTCTGTGGTTCCTTTAAGCTGGCCTCAGATAGTCTTCTTCAAGAGCTTCTCTGATCCTGGCCTCAGGTAGTCTTCTCTGGTATGAAGAATACTGACATCGCTGACATCGTCCATTCGTCTGCGGTTTTAGTTCTGCTTTAGGACTTAATGAAGCTCAGGTTCTTGATGTTTGGTGGCAGGAAGAATTCAGTGAGAGGCAAAGTGATAGGTAAGAAGTGGATTTATTTAGAGACACACTCCACAGAAAGAGGGTAGGCCATCTCAGACGGTGAGACTAGCTGCTACAAACTTGCAGTTTGTAAAAAGGCAACTCTGGGGACTTCCCTGGGGGTCCAGTGGTTAAGATACGCCTGCCAATGCAGGGAACATGGGTTTGGTCCCTGGTCCAGGAAGATTCCACAGCTTTAGGGTAACCAAGTCCATGTGCCACAACTGCTGAGCCTGTGCTGTAGAGCCTGCAAGCCACAACTCCTGAAACGTTGTCGAGCCCAGGCACCACAGGAGGAGCGCATGCACTGCAGGTAGAGAAAGCAGCAACAAAGACCCAGCGCAGCCATGCATGTGTAAGTTAGGTCAGTCTTAAAAAAGGAGCAGCAGTTATATCTGTAAAGCACAATAAATGAAGATATGCCAATACTTCCAGTATACAGTTGTGAGGAAAATTGTGAGGAAAATGTGGTAAAAGGAAAGGAAAAATACAGTTGACTTTAATAATGCAGAGGCTAGGGGTGCAAACTGTCTTGCAGTGGAAAATCTATGTATAACTTATATAATTGACTCTCCATATCCGCTTTCCCCAAGCTGTGGATTCTACCAGTCTTGGATCATGTAGTATTTACTATTGAAAAAAAATCTAATTATAGTGAACATACTCAATTTACCTCATGTTGTTCAAAGGTCAACAGTACTATATTTGGTCACTAGTGTATTCTTTTCAAATAAGTATTTATTGAGCACCTTCTATGTGCCAGTCTGGGGGGTACAAGCAAGCAGGAAGAAGCCCAAGTGTGCACTATCTTCTGTAGGCAGGAGTAGTAAAATACAGTCAGTAAGTCTTGTGGTCATCTGTTGACTCATTTCACTGGCAGAAGACTAAAAGCCTTGGCTTGGCCTACCTTCTCCCAGAGAGATTCCCCGTGTCTGACATTTTTCTTGCATCCTTGAGAGGAGTACAGGAGATATAGGGGCAGGGTGGGAGATAGGTCCTTTATGAGGGCCATGCTGCTTAGCTTTCCTTTCCAGTGAGATGCTACTTTGGGGGCCTAGGGCTTGATGAGTATAATAATTATGGACATCTCATAATAGAGCTCTTTTAAAAAGTTAAGTTCATTGCTTATCCATTTCATATTCAAACATTCCCTTTGATAAATGACCAACTCCAATAATAATATAATCAGATTTGAGTCTCCTCAGATTGCTAAGGAGAGTTACTAGGACTGGGTTAGGTCTCTTAGCTCTCCTTATCACTTCTGGTTAAAGGTTTCTATTCAGGGCATGGATACATAATTTCTGGATTTTGAACTTTCTCAAATCTGTGAAATGACACTCCCTTTAAAATTTCCCCCCTCCCCAGCTATGTTTCTTTCAGATGTGTTTCATAGGTTGGGGGACCCTGGGAGAAGTTTCGAAAGGGGCTGTCTATATTGTATTCATCAGGGTCTCACAGTTTTACTGATACAAAGAATTCTTACCCTGAAATTCAGCATAAATCTCTTAATTACCTGACCATTAGTAGTTTCAGATCTCTGACTTTAGGCAGAAAGTTATATTCTTATCTGGTATGTCATACCTTCCTTTGGAAGGCCAGACTGGATTGTCTTGAAGAACTTTACTCAAGTTTTCCCAGTGTTCTGTGGGCAGTTTTCTTTCATCGTCCAGGCTCCTAAGACTTCATCTAGCTTTGGAGTACGTGTGGAGTGTAACCGACTTTGCGACATACGAGGACTGCTGTCTTGCTAAGCCAAGACAGGGAGCCCATTTCTTCCTACTCACCTTGACTTTGTTATATATTGTGGATTTCTGACTTTTGTAATACTTTAGTCTTGTCTCAGTTAGGACTTTATTGGAGAAAATGGAACTCTGTCTTAAACTAGCCCGAATAAAAATGAGAATTAATATCTTAGAACCTAACTTAGCAATTTTTTTAGGTTTCAGAAACAACCAGAACCAGAGACTTGAATGTTGTCAGACCCCTTTTTCTGGCTGTTTGTGAGTTTGTGGTGTTCTGTGTGCGTTTGAGGAGTCTCTCCCAGTATCTGAATGCCCCCTCACCCCCTTTCTTTGGGTGGTTAAACAGTTCATCAGGGGTACTGTTTTGATGTTACCTAGCTGATGATGCTTCCCCTAAAGTCCTAAGTTGGAAAAGGGTATTTTCTGAACTTTTGTAGTCCTTGGTTAGGTTTCCTCTCTGAAATTTACTTCATTGAATTGTGATTATGTTTCCACATCTCTTTCTTTTTAATATTAACCTTTTTTTTTCCTATAACCTTCGCGCTGTCTTCCTTGTGGCATGCAGGCTCTTTGTTGCGAGGTTTTCTCTAGTTGTGGCATGCTCAGGCTTCTCTGCATGCAGCTTGCAGCCTTCTCTTGTTGTGATGCACAGGCTCTAGAGTGCATGGACTCAGTTGTGGCATGTTGGCCCTCTAGTTGTGGTGCTTGGGATCTTAGTTCCCCAGCCAGAAATTGAACCTGTGTCCCCTGCTTTGAAGGATTCTTAACCACTGGACCTCCAGGGAAGTCCCCAAACTCTTTCTTAACAGACTTTGTGTTCCTTGGTAGCAAAGACTTTGTCTTACTTATCTACAGTTCTAGTACCTAGAATCATGAATGAGTGAAAATTTAAGGAAAAGAAATATAGAAGTAAATACTATCTATAGTTATTGATTGGCAGTTAGGGAAAGGTTTTTATGTTGATAATTTAGTTTGATTCTGGACATAGATGTTGGTTCTCTCAGCCCTGGACACTGTGTTTGGAAGTGGGCTGTGTCTTTTAGTGTGCTCAGAGCGTGAGCACACGCACTTGCGCCACGGCGAGGTGCGGCGCGCCGCAGCTTGTCCCCACTCGGCTGCCGAGGGCCGAGCTTTTCCGTTTATTGCCCTTGCAACCGAAGTGTCCCCAGTGGCTAGCTAGGGTCACACAGAGGGCGGAATCCCACTCATACCCAAGAGGCTGTCCAGCTTTCTGCTCTATTAAAAATATTTGATCTTCTTCAACACATGGGGCTGGTACAACTGGATAACCACAGACAAAAGAATAAAGTTAGACCCTCTGCCTCGCTCTTATACAAAAATTAAATAAAAAATGAATTAGTGACCAAAAACAATAAAACTATTAAAGCATAGGGATAAGTCTTCATGACCTTGAATTTGGCTACTGATTCTTAGATTTAACATCAGAGTCACATGCAATAAAAGGAAAAACTAGATACATTAGGTTGTAATAACCAAAAGAAAACACTTCGTATTGCATCAGAAGACATTATCAAGAAAGTGAAGACAGTCAGCATAATGGGAGAAAATATTTGTAAATCTTATATCTAGGTACTAGTATCTAGAATATGTAAAGAACTCTTACAACTGCACAATAGAAAGACAAGCAACCCAGTCACAAAAATGAACAAAAGATTTGAATAGATGTTATTTCCTAGAAGGATATACAAATAGCTAACAAGTACATGAAAAGTTGTTTATTGCTCATTAAGAAAATGAAAATCAGAACCACAGTCAGATACCACTTCACACCCACTAGTGGTAGTCGCTTAGTCATGTCCGACTGTGACCCCATGGACTGTAGCCCACCAGGCTCCTCTATCCATGGAATTTTCCAGTCATGAATTCTAGAGTGAGTAGCCATTCCCTTCTCCAGGGAGATCTTCCTGACCCAGGGATTGAACCCGAGTCTCCTACATTGTAGGCAGATTCTTTACCGTCTTGAGTCACCAGGGAATCACCCTAGGATGGCTCTAATAATAGAAAAAAGAAGTATTGGTGAGGATGTAGAAAAATAGAAACACTTATACATTGTTGATAAAAATGCAAAACTGTGATGTGAAAAACAGTATGGTGGTTTTTCAGAAAGTTAAACAGAATTACATGTGACCCAGAAGTTCTACTCTTAGGTATCTATCTGAAGAAATGAACACATATGCCCCACCTAGACAATTGTGTATGAATAATCAAAAGGTAGAAACAGTCCAAATGCCCATCAACAAATGAATGGATAGTCAAAATGTAGTATATACATATAATGAAATACTGTTAGGCCATAAAAAGGAATAAATACTGATCAACATACTACCATTTGGATAAATCTCAAAAATATTATGGTAAGTGGAAGAAGCCAGACATAGAAGGTTACACATGTTGTGTCATTCCTTTTATTTATATAAGTTATCCAAAATAGACAAATTCATAGAGTCATAAAACAGATTTGAAGTTGTCAGAGGAAGGAGAGGAAAGAATAATGAGAAATGATTACTTAATGGGTATGTGGTGTTCATCTCAAATGATTTAAAAGTTTGAAAGTAGAGGTAGTTGTAAATCCTTGTGAATAAAGTAAATACCATTGAATTATATCTTATCCTTTAAAGTATGTAGCCCGAAACTGCATACTTATAATCTGAAACAGTGCCACTGCCTTGGGTTTTCATGCAGAATGTTAGTTTTTTACTTTCTCTTTGGAAGCAGTATAACTGCTGATGTTAGAAGGACCAGTTCTAAAAAGTTTAAGAATTAATGGGCCAATAAATAGCCAGGAAAAGAATGAAGAAACGATCTTGGACTTGGCGAGGGCTCTAAGAAGTGGGTAAACAGTGGTGTGACCTTTGCTGCTCCTCTTAATGAAATCTTTGCCTAGTTCTTTCTTCCTGTCTTCACATATTAAATAGTATCATCTGTTAGTTAATTTTTAGGTTTGAAAATATTTGAGCCTTCTTCAGTTCAGCTTCTGTTCCCTACCTGCATTCATCTTTGTTTTAATAAAATTCTCAGTTTCTTCAAAGGCCTTAACATTCTTGAGAGTCACATTTTTTGCCCCTCATTTTGGTCTTCCACGCAAGAGGCTTGTTGAGCTGATGTTGAAAAGCCCTGTAAGAACTGCCACCTGTTTCGCTGACCCTTTTTCTAGTCAGGTTTTCTCAGTCATTCAGGATAGTGAGGTCTTCCTGATTCCTGCTAGGCCTGTGCCTTGGGAGCAGGGTCATTGACACTCCATAGGTGAGAGAGACTCTTGAAGTTGTGAGTAAGTATTGCTTGAAGCCTGAAGATGCTGCTGTTTATGTTTAACCGGATTGATTCATTATTCTGATTTCCCAATTTATGTCCAGTTTTATGGACAGTGTTTTTTCTTATAAGTAATTTGAATCCTTTTCAGTTTCTTGTTCAGAGAGGAAAAGGAAATATATCTAATTTTATTTTGCTGAGAATCTGAGCTAATACTTGGACTTCTGGCATTCCTTCTTAAATTCTGATTTCCTAGTTTTCTTAACTGTTATATTTTACTCCTGTATTTTGGGGATGATATTCCTGATATATATTCAGTATGTTGATGATTTTTCTTCATAAGACTGTTAATCTGACTTATGTTTGTATAAATAGTACAGAAATAAATCTTCTGTGTTTGTGAATATGTACACAATTAGACATTTGACCACTTTCAAAAATTTGGCTTAATGAGATGTTATAATTAGCTGATTTATAGAATTCATGATGGTACTTAGTATGTTCTTAAGAAAATAAGATGTTCAGAGCATTAGTAGATAATTGGAAAATTCTGGGTAAGTTAAAAGATATATATAGACGTGTGCAAGTTACTTACCTGTCGGTGTGTCTGTGACCTCATCTATAAAATGAAGGTTGGACAGTGTCACTTCTGAGTTACAGAATTGTGTTTCATCAGAATACACATATCAGCACTATAGGTCCATCTACTCTAAATCAGGTTAACTTGATTATCAGTGTGGTTGAAACTGTGTTGTGCACCAAGCCCATTTTTTTTACCCCCAGATGGAAAAGCTGCCTTGGGCTGATAAGCATCAGTGTGAGAGGTAGTTGCAGTTACCCTTGTTTGAGTGTCGCTGGTTTGCTGCAGGCTGCTAGGCTTTATAATGGAGAGGACCCTTGCCTGTAATGGGTGTCTGTTCTCTCCAAGGCTGAGTGCCTTGCACATGGATAAATGTCCGCTAATTAAATGTCTGCCAACCTAAGGCATTGGCATTTATACACATTGCCTCATGCAGTCTTCATAGCCCACCTTGTAACCCCAACTTTGTAATATAAAATAAAAGCCAAACTTACCATAAAAAACTCAGTTTTGTACATGAGTAAACTGACACAGATGATTAGCCACTGTTCAAAGCCCCACAACTGAAGGTTAGGAGCTTTTTCTAAATAAAGCCATTTAAAAATTTACCTTTTTATAATGAAATTGTAAAGACCTAATAAGAAACTTACAAACTTTTCCACAAGAAGAAAGCCATAAATAAATTGAAAAGACCGCTGATGGACTGGGAGAAAATATTTGCAAACAATGTACTGATAAAGGCTTAATTTCCAAAATACACACAAAGTGCATACAACTCAATAATTTAAAAAAACCCCAACCCAGTGGAAAAATGAGCAGACTATCTAAATAGACATTTCTTCAAAGAAGACAAACGGATGGCCAGTAAGCACATGATAGGATGCTCAGTATTGCTAATTATTAGAGAAACGCAAATCAGAACGACAGTGAGGAATCACCTCACGCCAGTCAGAAAGGCCATCATTAAACAGTCTACAAATAACAAGTGCTGGAGAGAGCATGGAAAAAGCAAACCCTTCTACTCTGCTGCTGGGAATGTAAATTAGTGTAAGCACTATGGAAAACAGTATGGAGATTCCTTAAAAAACTAAAAATAGAGTTGCCATATGATCCAACAATTCCACTTTTGTGCCTGTATCGGGAGAAAACTAATAAGATGCGTGCACCCCCATGTTCATTGCAGCACTGTTCACAATAGCCAAAATATGGAAGCAACCTAATTGTCCATCAACAGATGAATGGATAATAAAGATGTGGTAAATATATATAATGGAATATTGCTCAACCATAAAAAGAATGAAATAATGCCACCTTCAGCAACGTGGATGCACCTAGAGATTATCACACTGATCGAAGTCAGAAAGGCAAATAACAAGTGGTACTTCCTATATGTGGAACCTAAAACATGATCCAAATGAATGTGTTTACAAAACAGGCTCACAGACATAGAAAGCAAACTTATTGTTGCCAAGGGAGAAAAGTGGGTGCAGAGGATATAAATATAGGAGTTTGGGATTAGCAGATACAGACTACCAGATGAACAACAAGGTCCCACTGTATAGCACAGGAAACTATATTCAATATCCTGTGATAAACCATAATGGAAAAGAATATGATAAAGAATATATTTGGATCACTCTGCTGTACATCAGAAACCAACACAACATTGTAAATCAACTATCAGTTCAGTTCAGTTGCTCAGTCGCCTCTGACTCTTTGCAACCCCATGGACTGCAGCACGCCAGGCTTCTTGCCACCAGCTCCCGGAGTTTACTGAAACTCATGTCCGTAGGGTCGGTGATGCCATTCAACCATCTCATCCTCTGTCCTTCCCTTCTCCTCCTGCCTTTAATCTTTCCCATCATCAGGGTCTTTTCTGATGAATCAGTTCTTCACATCAGGTGGCCAAAGTATTAGAGCTTCGCATCAGTCCTTCCAATGAATATTTAGGATTGATTTGCTTTAGGATTGACTGGTTTGATCTCCTTGCTGTCGAAGGGACTCTCAAGAGTCTTCTCCAACACCACAGTTCAAAAGCATCAATTCTTCAGTGCTCAGCTTTCTTTACGGTCCAACTCTCACATCCATACATAACTCCTGGAAAAACCATAACTTTGACTAGATGGACCTTTGTCGGCCAGGTAATGTTTCTGCTTTTTAATATGCTGTCTAGGTTGGTCATATCAATAAAAATAAAGTAAAATAAAAATTTACCATTTTAAAGTACATAGTTGTGTGACATAAGGTATGTTCACAATGTTATGCAATCATCACCATCATCCATCTTCTTTGCCTGTGTCTTTTTTCCACTTGTTACACTGCTCCCCTTTGTTCTTTAGGCACTTTTAACTTTGAGATCAGAGTAGAAACTTTTCTTGAGCAAAGACACTGAAGGAACCTGGAGGTTTACACTTTCAGGCTGGGCTGAATACTGAGTGGTGTCCAAGTTTCTTTCCCATGTCCTCAGCCATCTCTGTTTCACATGGAGTGTGTTGTTGCCTAATAGTAGTTGAGTGTGTTATTTTAAACAGAAGGACATGCTATTATGTTTGCTTGTTCTCACACTGAATTGGCGTTGTTTAAGTCTGTTCCTCCTGTTCCTTGGCCCAGGGAGGCAGTGATCTAGATGGTCTAAGCGCTGAGAGGGCTGTGTACCTGCCCTGTAGGGGAGGGAACTGCCAGGCTAATGTCCTCTTTTTCCGCCTTGTACTTGAGAGATGATTATGCTTTGTCATCCTTCACTCCCTCCTGCCAGGAGACTAGTTCTCTACTTTCAGTTTCACTTTGGGGTTTTAAAATGTTTCTTAATCTTTCTCTGGCTGAGTTCTCTGGATAATATAGGTACAAGTAAGCAGTTTTGTTGGCTTGGCTGTGGGTTAAGTAGGAATGTGTCAAGAGAGGTTTAAGGAAGGGGATGGATCTGCCTAAGTAGAGTAACTGGATTTTTCCACTTGTTCGTGTTTCTGCTATGCTGGTCTCAAAGTCCTGTCTGATAGCAGGCACAGCCAAGTGGTGAAATATGACACAGGCTGAATATGAGAATTGGCAGTTGTCCTGAGTGCACAAATAGTTTCTTCCCTCCCAAGCATATTTTACAGCTAAGTGAACAGAAAACAATTCAGGCTGTTTGCCTGAGACCTTTGGCAATATATATATATATATCTTTATGAAAAGGTGGACAGTTTTATTTTAAAAGTTTTCAGAAAAATAAAATACAAATTCAGCTTCTTTTTTCCTTCGTTTTATCTCTGATCTCTAAATGTAAGTCTGATTCTAGATACACTCCTGAGTCTGTTGGTGAATGGTAGGATCTGGGCCTCTCTACGTTTGACCAGTCACATATTCTTCACTTCAGATAAGTACCAACTAGATAAGGAAGTTACTGGAAAGACTGAAGCCCAAGCCTTCCTATTGAATGGTCAGATAGGCACAGTTTGGACCCTCACCCAACTCTGCTCCATGTAAATTTTATCTAGCACACACGTGACAGGCCAGCATTTGGTGGTAGTGTAATTCCGGTCATTACTCACTAATATACAGACCACCATTGCGTGGGGCTTGACTTGAGGTAGCTGCTCTAAATATAGCCTTCCTTTCTGGCAGCTGTGAACACCTGGAAGAGTAGGCAGGCCCTCAACAGAAAAGTATTTGTTGTTAATAGCATGTGTGTTAACAGTTGTGTACTGTCAGACCTTATTTCACGCTATGTTTATGCATAATTGAAAACAACCCACTGAATCCATTGGCTGATGGTTGGGTTATATTTGGAAAAATGCTCTTTGTGTTGTTTTTCCTTGGGGACTGGGGATGATGTCACTAGTTTAGTGTAATTACCAACAGTTTCTTTAATGAACACAGCTTACTGAAACCCCTTAGTGGCCTTTGGTTTCTGGCACTGATGAGCCAAGCTGTCAGTTGCATGATTCTGTTCAGTTAGGGACTCTGGTTTGTATGCTTGGTCATTCTTTGTGACATAAGGAAGTTTATATGTAATTAAA
Organism: Madoqua kirkii; assembly: GCA_006408675.1. Lineage (NCBI taxonomy): Eukaryota > Metazoa > Chordata > Mammalia > Artiodactyla > Bovidae > Madoqua > Madoqua kirkii. The sequence continues at coordinate 24,356 of SJYC01137382.1, forward strand.
AAGAACACCAGCATTTACAAAATTGTGCTTCTAAAAAGAAGCTACACGTGGCTCGTGAAAGTGTAAAAGATACTTGTGTGTTCAGTTGCTCAGTTGTGTCTGACTCTTTGTGACCCCATGGACTGTAGCCAGGCTTCTCTGTCCATGAAATTTTCCAGGCAAGGATATTAGAGCGAGTTGCCATTTCCTGCCCCAGGGGATCTTCTGACCCAGGAATTGAACCTGCGTCTCTTGCACCTCCTACACTGGCAGACAGATTCTTTATCACTGTGCCACCTGGGAAGCCCCAAAAGATATTTAACCTCTCATGAAAAGAGACAACCATTTTCAGAGCTCACCAAGATCTTATTTTTCACCCATCAGATTGACAAAAATACAAAATGTTAGAGAAGTATTGTTAATGAATGAATGGGAAAATAGACACTCCGTACATTCATGGTGAGAGCATTCACTAAGTGTATAACTTTTTATTGAAGAAAGTTTAAGTTTAGATATATCTCTTAAAGCCACAGATCATACCTATGTGTGTGTGTGTGTGTGTGTGTGTGTGTGTGTGTGTGTGTGTGTGTATGAAGAGAAGAGATAAGATAGGTATTTTTCATCGTATGAAGCTTTTTAAAGCATTTCTTTATTATTTTTGGTTGTGCCGGGTCCCCGTTGCTGCTCCAGCTTTTCTCCAGTTGCAGAGAATGGGAACTGATCTTGAATTGTGCTGTGTGGGCTTCTCATTTCATTGGCCTAGATTGTTGCAGAGCCACAGGCCCTGGAGTGTGGGGTCAAAACAACACAAGTACCCTGGGGCCTCTTCCTGGATATAGCCCGTGTCCCTTGCGTTGGCAGGCAGATTCTTAACCACTGGACCAGCATGGAAATCCCCATTGTATTAAACTTTTTGAACCAAGTATTGCCTTTTAAAAAAATGAGAATTTTCTTTAATGGAGCTTCTTTGAAGTTTAGTCACAGCTACAGAGGAGCTATCTTTTCATTGACTTTCTTACCCATACTTGCTGTCCTTAAAAGGAAGATTTCCTCACATTGTTGCTGATGGTGCTAATAACACTTTCTCTGTGAGTACCTTGCCAAGAAAGTGTTGCACAAGTTTGTTGGTCCTTGTGTTTTTTCCTGTTGTTTCTAAGCCAGAATCAACGACTCTGAAGATTAACATACTAGGAGCCATCTATATACCTTCTTTATACAGGTTCTGTAACATAGCCTAAGAAAACAAGCCTAGTTTCCTTTTGCTTGACAATTAGATTAATATGCTCTGGAGAGGACTGAAGTCGTTTGCCTTTTCTTTTTATTTGTAGGAACCTACAAGCAGCAATTGGCGCATATTATGACTTTGAGAGCCCAAACATCAGTGTACCCTCCATGTCCTTTGTTGAAGATGTCACCATAGGAGAAGGGGAGTCGATACCTCCTGATACTCAGTTTATAAAAACGTGGCGGATCCAAAATTCTGGTAAATGTATAAAGAGCCATATTCCCTGCCCAGTTTTCTTTTTCTTAGCAGTTAAAAGAAACAAGGAAATGTTTTAGCTTAAATTACGTGATTGTGTAACACTTTTTTTCCTTATACATGATGTAGCATTTCTTGTACTGGTATGATGACCCTTATAAAAACGTGGCGGATCCAAAATTCTGGTAAATGTATAAAGAGCCATATTCCCTGCCCAGTTTTCTTTTTCTTAGCAGTTAAAAGAAACAAGGAAATGTTTTAGCTTAAATTACGTGATTGTGTAACACTTTTTTTCCTTATACATGATGTAGCATTTTCTTGTACTGGTATGATGACCCAAACCAATAAAATATTCCCTAGATTAGGAAGAATTTCGGTCTTGACATTTAAACACAATTCAATATTCTTTTGATACCAGGAACTAGGCACGTGTGTGGTGGTGGTGTTGTCTCCACAAGTATAGCTCTACTCCATCGTTTCATTTCTGCTCTAGTTAATCTTCCAGTTATTTCCAGCATGCTAGAGGAGGCGCATCCTTGAGAAGAACAAGATAGCTAGAGTTGTGAGCTTCTGCTCTTTGAAAGCTCATTTCTTTGCAACCATGAGGATTAATCCTGTCTGAAATTTTCATTGAGCTATCTATCTGAGCTGTTATCATCACTTTGAAAAATAGGGTAAGAATTGTACCAATTTGCTCAGAATAGAAAAGATGGAAAGATTGAGAACTTGCTTTTTTAAAGAATTATTGTTTTGACTTAATGCTGACTTAAGAAAAATTCAGCATAAATTAATTATGGCTCTTTGAAAATAATGTCTGATAACTTGTTACATTCTTTTCAAATGACTTTTAAAATTTGAATGAGTTTATTAGCATATCTTATTCCATCCAGTAACAATTTATCCTAACTAGGTGAGGATGCTTTAACTTCCTTATTATTGAGTGTTTACAAAAGAAATTCTGAGAGTTTTCTAAAAGTACAAAAGGAGTGCTTAGCTAAAATTTGTTGATATAGAGGATCCCTGTCTAGCATGGTGATCTGATGTGAAGTCATAGAAAACTCGGGACTCAAACCTTTGGTTGGACACTGTTTACTTCTCAGTTCTTTATACTTCAGTTCTTTATGATGGGGAGAGACTGGCTAAGCTAGCCTTTTATATCATAATTAATATACCAAACTTACTATTAGTTTGTTTGGCTTATTTGGAAATAACTTTAGCTTGGATGAAGATTTAGTGTGTCTCGGAGCAAAAACACGTAATAATCTGGATTGACCCATTGTTGTAGGTGACTGGACATCAGTGACTTTATAAAATTTTCATTAACTTCTTTTCCTCTTTGGTTGTAACACGCGCTTAGGGCATTATAAGTTTGAGAGCCACATGGTAATACAGGAAAATAGCCGTGTTTTCTATTTTTCTTGAAATTCTTGTTACAAGTTTGATTATTTTATGTTCCTAATTTCTGCTCACCTTTTAATGTTGCCTGCTTTTAAAAACGTTGAAACAAGTTCTTCACATCAGCTTTTATTCATTATGTTTCTTCTCTGAATCACTAAAATCTGTGTTGCTGACGAAAAATGCTTTTGAAACCTAGCTGTGAATTTTTAAAATGAGTGATGTTGTTTAGAAAGTATAACTTATTAAAAGTTTTGTTTATTTAAAATAATTAATCCAAGACCTTGTTTACTTAATAGTGAAAACACTGGAAATGGTCTGACTTTCCATGGATTCTTTATAGGTTTCTCTAATATTGAAAGTTGTTAGAGTACTGTTAAATGTTTTAAATACCATTTTATTGAAGAGTACCATTTTATATTTCAGAAAGCTTCTTTGAAATATCTTCTAACTCACTAGACAGTTCCTTGGGTTAATGGAAGAAGGGATTGATATAAAATGGCTAGAATGTCAAATCAGAACCCCAAAGAGCCTTTCACCTTGACTTGAAGAAAAATTTGTTTTGGTGGGACTGGCTCTTTTTCCTCCTACTTTTTGTGTAATAAGTGCAATTTAAAACAGTCTCTGGGGCTGCAGCCTTTCTTCCTATAAAGGACATTTTTGTTCCTGTACACCTCTTGAAAAATTGGGCAACAGTTGCTAGAAAGCTACTTTGAACAAATAGGTTTTTTCTTCTGGAAGTTGTTATACCAGTTGTAAAATAGTTTTGTTTGTAGACTAAATACTTTCCATTCGATTAAGAAGAAACTGGCCTGCCATAGTTACGTGACAGATATGTTATTAGAGATACAAGGAAGGCAGGCATGTGAGCTGGTTCTTCGGCATCACCCTGATCTGGCTTGAGTTCTTTCTGTAGATGGAGTGGTAACACAGGAGTAGTGTAGAATGGAACTGCCCTGGTGGTCCAGCGGTTAAGACTCTGTGCAGGAGGCATGGGTTCCGTCCCTAGTCAGGAAACTAAGCTCTGATATCCTGCTTCAGTTCAGTTCAGTTCAGTCGCTCAGTCATGTCCGACTCTTTGTGACCCCATGAATCGCAGCACTCCAGGCCTCCCTGTTCATCACCGTCTCCTGGAGTTCAGACTCATGTCCATCGAGTCGGTGATGCCATCCAGCCATCTCATCCTCTGTCGTCCCCTTCTCCTCCTGCCCCCAATCCCTCCCAGCATCAGAGTCTTTTCCATTACAGAGTCAACTCTGTAGTGAGGCCAAAAAAATAAAAAAGAGGAAGTAGTAGAGTAGGCCTGAGCTCGCTCTTCTCTGGCTCTCACTCATAACCATCCCTAAGAGATAAGTTCCCCCTGAAAGAGTTGCATAAATAATTTTCATGGTGCCTCTCTGCTGTCATGTTTCAGGCATACCGGACATTCAAGTTTACAAAAGATGAGATTGATAGGAACTGCATACAGCTGTCCCAGCACCTTCCCCAAGGAAGATAAATGTCAATACATTGTTTAAAATTAAATGCCTGATAAGAAAGTCCTTAAAGTCATATCACAGAAAAAGAGAAGTGAGACATGTAATGACATAGATGCAGAATCCTAGAATCCACATTGGTACTATGTAAATTTTAGAAATTTGGGGAAACTTGCCAAGGATACTTTAAGTTTAAAATGAAAATTTGAAACTGTCCCTCTTAAGACAAAAGTAGAGTGTTCTCTTTACCAGTACTTAAAACTTCTCAGTTATTATAGCCATGCTCTGCTATCCAGCTGTGATAAGTGTTAAACTAAGCATATTATGATACCTCTTATGTTTCTATGACTTTAATGAAGTAGTTGTGATTGTCATATGAGAGAGTGACCTCAAAGTCATCTATATTTTCTAAACTACATAGAAGTGAATATAGAGCAAGGGAAGGAAGGGAAACTTGAGAAAGAACAACTATTCCCTCCATTTTTCTTCAACTCCTTAATATAGTTACATTTCTTATGTTGCAGTCACTTTATCAGGTATAGGAAAGCAAATGGTACCCAGATCAATGAAGGTCTCTATTTGCCTGTAGCTTGATTTGAAATACATTCTCTAAACTATGAGAGGTTTAAAACCAGAAGGGGCTCTTCATTGAGCTTTGTCTTTTGTCTTGCTCTTTGGCTGTTCCTTCTGTCCCCAAACTAAGTCTCAGACTTTCTGGAACTGGTGGACGTTTGTTTTTGCCATACTCGCTATGATCTCAAAGTTGCCATATTATAGGGTTTTTTGTTTGTTTTGACTTTTTATTTTTTAATAAAGTTATATTCCATAATATCCATAGAATTACCACCTTTGTGTGCTTGTGATACTTAACTTGGAAAGTTGTAAAACATAGACTAGTCTTTCTTTTCTTTTAGAAGCATCTATCTACCCCACAGTAAGCCAGTTTGTAAGAGTCTTAATTTGAAGCCCTATTACGTTATACTTCTCAAATCCAGATTTTTCTGGTATGCTTAGCTTTTTAGGTCAAGCAGCCATTAGTATTTCCCTTCCTTCTGTATCAAGAACCAGTATCAGTGACCTTTTCAGAGTTACCTGCCTTTACGGTTGGGGTTGTAAGAACTATATGTCATTGTAAACTATTGGCAGCTCTCAGAAGGCAGGTGATTGGTTCTTCATTTTATAGCCTAGTAACACTTTAGAGCTGATGGTGCATAAGTCTTTCAGTTTTTTCTTCAAGAAGCTCTCCAAGTACCACATCAGTAGGGTCTGACATAGAAAAAGGTAGGACCATAGCCACATAATTTTTAGTAGTTTCACAGCTACCAAGTCTCCTGGGAATAGAGCAGTGCTCCCTCTTTTGCATAGATGAGAGACCCAACCATCTCAGCTGCTTGTGCTTGTCTGATCACGGCAGCCAAGTATTTCCCATACCCAGGAGGTCTTGGTTTTCATTTTCTTTAAAGTTCTAAAAACATTCTTGGGTTTTCATATAAACAGACATTGTTTTGTTTGATATGTGTGTCTGTATGTGTGTGTACATGTGTGTATATGTGTCTTTTAAAGAATAATTATGGATTCACCCCTATGGTAGAAATTTAATTTTTCTTTTGGATCTTGATCTTTAATAAAGAGACCAACATTTTCCAAGGTACTTCACGTCAGCTGCTACTATTTTTGACCTAAGACAAATATGCTTTTGCTAGGCCATAGGCCCCAGAAATGAAAAAAAGAATTTGCATGTATTACCAGTGTATCATCCACAACCATCTCAACAGCAGCAGTTGCCCTTTAAAGTGTTAATTTAAGAGGCACTTTGCTGTTAGATTTTTTTTTTTATCATAAAAAACATAGCAACCACTGCTCCGTCTGCTACCCCTAAATACCATGAGCCACAGCAGGTAGCATTCACTATGAGGCTGAGATCTCAGCAGTAGAGTGTTGGTTGCTTTTCCTGTCTTCGCTTTTTTCAGTAGTAAGCCATCAAGTTTCTAAACTGGCCTGGCACTTCAAGAACAAAGGACGGAGGAATCCTACAGTACTGTTAGATGAGTTTTCAGCATGCTGAGAGTCCTGCCGTGCCCAGCTTTTTATAGTGATTTATGTTTATAATGAATGTAAAAAAGGTTTCTGTGTATAGTAAAAAGGAGTGTGTCAGAGAGACTTCACAGGAAATATCGCATGTAGTCACTGTATGTGGCTACCTGTGACTGGTCAGAAGGCAATGTATTGATTTCTGATGTGAGTTAGTACGTGAATATAGGTGCATAGGAATGGGAACCAAATAAGACCTTTGCCACTTCCAAAGGTGGGCAAGGCATTCCTGCCAAAGCTATTTCTCTGTCTTGCCATTCCTGTTCTTTCTCCCTCTGGCTAGTGTCATCACCCCTGAGACCACGGGTCAGTGTCCTGTTATCAGGGCCTACTGCTCATACTTTCCCCACTACTGTTTGCATCTGAAAATGAAGCTTTTACTTGACTCCTCTGTCTTTATTTGCAGTCTTTTGACCCTCAATCTTTTCATTGTTAGGGACTCCAGAAGAAAAAGCAGGGAAAAAGTAGTTTTTTAAATGAAAGTTTGAAAATGAAAGGAAAACAGAAATTACTCTTCATGAGTTTCATCCTCTTTCCTCAATGAAAAAACTGGGGACAGTCAGGCATATTTTTACTTTGAATGTCAGTTTAAAAGTTCAGGTGCAAATGGGCATGTTTCTTAGTGGAGAAAGCAGTCCTCTAGAGTTGTGGGGCTGAGCTTCATTTCTGTGGCTCCTTTCAGACTTCACTCCTAGGTCCTACAGGTTAGTGTGATGTGTAGCCTTCCCTGGGCACCCAAACACTACTTCTTGAGAAACTGCCTTGCCTTTGTCATGTGTGCTTTCTCTTAGGGATAGACCATTGGTCAGAGCTTGTTGACTGTGATTCTCCCTAATCAGTGTATAACTCAAGAATATGGGTAGGTTTACGTATGTGTGAGAGACAAAGAGGCATCTTCTACAGTTTTGTAATGAACTGCACCCAGCATAGGACCACTGATTGCCTAACATTTTTTTCTTTTGCTTGAACTCAGGGGCAGAGGCCTGGCCTCCAGGGGTTTGTCTTAAATATGTCGGGGGAGACCAGTTTGGACATGTGAACATGGTGATGGTGAGATCGCTAGAGCCCCAAGAGATTGCAGATGTCAGCGTCCAGATGTGCAGCCCCAGCAGAGCAGGAATGTATCAGGGACAGTGGCGGATGTGCACTGCTACAGGACTCTACTATGGAGGTGAGTATGTCCCTGTGCAGCCCAGGGGTGAAGCAGTTAAGGTAACAACTCAGCTTCCCCAGCACTGCTCACAGAGCTTGTCAAATTACGTAGCAGGGTGTGATCTCTTTTCCAGCCCCATGCTGTAAATGATTTGAATTTAATGATTAATTGATTCAGTCTAGTGTTCTCTTTACACTGGAATTTAGTTAACATTTAGTGAAGTGTATGAGATATACCTTGCAGTCTAAACAGTGACTTAGTACTGCTGTTGTTTTTATAATATAATCTAGTAGGTGCTCTAAGAATACTGAAGGCAGTTTTTGTTCTCACAGTTTCTAGAGACAAGTTGTATTAAAAAAAAGGTATAATGCACAAAATGTGCTGTGTCTCTGATGACCTGTCAAGACACTAAAACCTCTCATTCCTTCTCTTTCTTGCCACACTTTGTGGACAGAGTGATTTCCATTCATTGTCTCTTATTTCCATATCCCTTTATTCTTCAACCCCGTCAATCCTATACCCACTTCGATGATGTTTATTAACAACTACCGAGTTTCCAAATTCAGTAGCTACTTTCCAATCTTCACACTGACCATTTGGCTCCAAACTTGAAAGGTTTCTGAAATGTCTACCTTCTTAGTCACACATGATCCCTTTCTTGTTTTCCCTCTGAATGTTCTTTCTCTGTCTAGCCTCATCTTTGCCCTGGGACTACAGGCATACCTTGATTTATTGCTGTTCACTTGATTGTGCTTTACAGATAATTTTGTTTTTTAACAAATTGAAAATTTGTGGCAGCCTTTTGTTGAGCACATCTGCTGCTGGCGCCATTTTTTCAACAGCATTTGTTCACTTTCCGTCTCTGTGTCACATTTTGTTAATTCTACCAATATTTCAGACTTTTTCATATTTATTATATTTGTTACGGTGATCTGTAATGAGCGATCTGTGTTATTTCTGTTGTAACTTTTGGGGTGCCATGAGCTGTACCCACATAAGATTGTGAACTTAATTGGTAAACGCATGTGTTTTGACCACCAGCCAGCCATTCTCCCATCTCTGTCCCTTCTCCTTGGGCCTCCGTATTCCCTGAGATAAAACAATGTGGAAATTAGATTGGTTGATAATGCTTCAATGGCCTCTAAGTGTTTTAAGTGAAAGGAAGAGTCACATATTTCCCGCTTTAAATCAAAAGCTAGAAATGATTAAGCTTAGTGAGGAAAGCATATCAAAAGGTGAGACCAAATGAAAGCTAGGTCGATTTCACCAAACAGCTAAGTTTTGAAAGCAAAGAAAAAGTCCTTCAAGGAAGGGAAAAGTGCTACTCCAGTGAAGAACACATGAATCATAGAAAGTGACATAGCCTTCTTGCTGATGTGGAGAAAGTTTGAGTGGTCTGGATAGAAGATGAAATCAGCCACAACATTCCCTTAAGCTAAAACCTAATCCAGAGCAAGGCCCTAACTCTCTTCAACTCTGTAAAGACAGAGAGGTGAGGGAGTTGCAGAAGAAAGGGCTAAATCTAGCAGAGGTTAGTTCTTGAAGTTTAAGGAAGGAAGTGATCTCTGTAACATAAAAATGCAAGGTGAAGGAGCAAGAGCTGATGTAGAAGCTGCAGCAGTTTTTCCAGAGATGTAGCTAGGATTATTCACCAAGGTGGCTGCCCTAAACAGCAGATTTTCCGTGTAGACAAAATACTAATATTGTTAGAAGATGCCATCTAAGACTTTCATAGCTAAGGAGGAGACGGCAGTGCCTGGCTTCAAAGGACAGGCTTTCTTACTTAGGGGCTAATACATCTGGTGGCTTTATGTTGAAGCCAGTGTTCACTTAACATTCTGAAACCCTAAGGTCCTTAAAAATTATGCCAGATCTATTCTGCTGCTGCTCTGTAAATTAAACAGCAAAGCCTGGATGACTGTACATCTGTTTACAACATGGTTCACTGAATATTTCAAGCCTACTCTTAAGACTTGTACTGCTCAGAGAAAAAGATTCTTTTCAAAATGTTAATACTCATTGACAGTGATCCTGGTCACCCAAGAGCGCCAAGGGAAATGTACGAGATTTTCACATCTACTAACACACTATCCATAGATCAGGGAGTCATTTCTACTTCCAAGTTTCATTCTTTAATAAATACGTTTTGTGAGTCTGTAGTTGCCATAGATAGTGAATTCTCTGATGCAGCTGGGTCAAGTAAATCCTTCTGGAAAAGATTAAGAACATTTGTGATTCATGGGAGGTCAAAGTATCAATGTGGTCAAGATTTTGGAAGAAGTTGATTGCAACACTCATGGATGACTTTGGAGGGATTTAAGAATTCACTGGAGGAAGTAACTGTAGGTGTAGTGGGTGTAACAACAGAAGGGGAGCTTAAAGATATGACTGAATATCTAAGTTCAGCCTAAAACTTGAACTGATAAGGAGTTACTTCTTAAGGATGAAGAAAGAAAGCAGCTTCTGAGGTAGAATCTACTCCTGGTGAAGGTGCTGGGGAGGTTGTTGAAAAAATTTAGAATATTACATAAACTTAGTGGATAAAGCAATGGCAGAGTTTGAGAGGACTGAGTCCCAGTTTTGAAAGAAGTCCTGCTGTGGGGAAAATGCTGTCAAAATAGCCTTTCATGCTGTAAAGAAAATTGTTCATGAAGGAAGTCAGTCAGTGCAGCAGACTTCATTTTTGTCCATAACATTTATATGCACTGGGAAACAAAAAATTTCATGTGACTCACTTTATGGCAGTATTCACTGTATTGCAATGGTCTGGAACCGAAGCAGCTTTATCTCCAAGGTGTGCCTGTGTTAGATTGTGAACTGGGCGCTATTCATTCTCAGTGACCTCATCCACCCAGATGGCTTCAGCTGTCACCAGTACAGCATATACAGCAGAGCTCAAAGTCATGTCTGTGGTGCAGACCCTCTGGAGCTTCAAACCTTTATTGAAGTGCTTATAGACAGAACCCCTGGATATTTTGTAGTTTTGAGTTTTAACATCTCCTAGGCAAAACTTACTCTTCTTATGGGAGCCCAACTGAGATGATCAGGCCAGAAGCTTGAGTCATCTTTTGTTCTGTCTTATCATCCTTAATCACACACCAATTCCTATTTGTTTCTCCATATCCCATTTCCTAGAGACCCAGAGAAAAATAAATACAAATCGCTCCTATCCTCAGGGGGCTCTTATCTATACTTATAGCCAGTGGGACCTTTGGAGTTACTTCTAAAAGTCCTGGAATTAATTTTCTTGTATATATTTTTGCAGCCAGTGGAAACTTGAAATATTTTTCTGCCTGAAAAAAAAGTTAGAAAGTGTATTTCATATTTCTGTCATCTTTTGTGAAACCATTCCTTTCTGAAAACCTTTGTGCCTTCTGTAGTAGAGCCAAGTTCCTTGGCATCGGGCATAAAGCTCCTCACCATCTGGTCTGGCCTCATTTCACCTTCATCCTGTCACCTCTTTATTCACGCATCCAGTCCCCAGAGACACCACATGGTTTCTCTTTTCCCTGCTCTTGCTTGTGTTGTTCTATTGCCTGAAATGCCTTTTTCCTTACAACAAACCCCTGCTCATCCTCAGGTCTCTGGTGAAGTCACCTTTCCTCCTTCCCTTTTCCCCTCTTCCGGCTCTCCCCACCACCCCAAGGAAATTCATATATTATGCACACGCTTGTTGTTATAATTAACATATCCTGTTTTAGGTGTTTGTTTATTTATCCTTTTCTCCTAGTAAATAGTAAACTGTTGACTAAAGAGTCAGCATCATGTAACAGTCGTGTTACAGTCAGCACGTGGAGAGAGTGTCTCTTCCTTTTTGAACTCTGCTTTCAGGCCGCCGCTCCTGAGAGTCTTCCTGCTTGCAAGGCGGAAGTTGTTTCCCCATGCTGAGCTGTTTCCCTATAAGCTTCCCTCTCCCTCCTTTGTTCTCTTTGGCACTATACCTTTTTCTGCCCAATTAATTTGGTGAATGTTTAATATTACTTTTAAAACTTAAGATGATACATGTCTTGTGTATCTTTGTATATCTTGAAAAAGCTGAGCCCGTTGGAGAGTGGCTACTCAATAACTTTTTAAATGCATGTCAGTGTTTTTAAGGGAGGAGGAAGACAACATACATGACTTTTTAAAAAAAATTTCTTTGATGCAGAGATACTGCTTCCTAGTGTTCTCCCTTGTTTGAGAGCTCTAGTCTTATTTTGTGTGTGTGTGTTAGTGTTAAAAATAATTATCACTATATGGGACATTAAAATTTATACTTATAACACCCCTCCCAAATTCTGTAAGTAGGTAGAGTGTAAATATATTAGCTCTGAAGGCAGTAAAAAATGGAAAGCCTTTCTTGGTCACATAGTCTATGAGTTGTTTTTCAGGATTTTGAAATCTTATACCTTCATGAGATCTTAATAATTCATCTGAATGCATGGTTTTCAAGCATTTTTTTTTAATTAGTGTAATCTTTTCCTTGATAAATGTATGTGAATGCCTCCTCCAAAAAAGAAAAGATAAAAATGAAACTGACATTTTTGAATTGGGAGCCTCCTTGGCCTGTGTCACCTGCTTTCTGAGATAATATCTATTGCTGTAGGCAATATAGTTTGCAAACTGGTCATCTAGTCTAATAAAGAATTTAATTCCATTTACAAGCTACCATGTTCCAATGAATTCCTTTTACTGTCGATTATAAAGCATAATGATAGCAGAATTGTTAAATGACTGGCAGAAAGTGAAATATACATAATATGCGTAAAGCTGCAGCTATGGATTCGTGGGAAAAAAACCAAGGTGCCGTGTTAACCTTGGCGTGATTGGCTCTTTCAGGTTTTCCGCTCACTCTTAACTTGCTAGTTCAGTTCAGTTCAGTCGCTCAGTCGTGTCTGACTCCTTGCAACCCCGTGAATCGCAGCATGCCAGGCCTCCCTGTTCATCACCAACTCCCAGAGTTCACTCAGACTCTTCGTCCATAGAGTCCGTGATGCCATCCAGCCATCTCATCCTCGGTCGTCCCCTTCTCCTCTTGTCCCCAATCCCTCCCAGCATCAGAGTCTTTTCCAATGAGTCAGCTCTTCGCATGAGGTGGCCAAAGTACTGGAGTTTCAGCTTTAGCATCATTCCTTCCAAAGAAATTCCAGGGCTGATCTTCAGAATGGACTGGTTGGATCTCCTTGCAGTCCAAGGGACTCTCAAGAGTCTTCTCCAACACCACAGTTCAAAAGCATCAATTCTTCGGTGCTCAGCCTTCTTCACAGTCCAACTCTCACATCCATACATGACCACAGGAAAAATCACAGCCTTGACTAGACGGACCTTAGTCAGCAAAGTAATGTCTCTGCTTTTGAATATACTATCTAGGTTGTTCATGACTTTTCTCCCAAGGAGTAAGTGTCTTCTAATTTCATGGCTGCAGTCACCATCTGCAGTGATTTTTGGATCCCCCAAAAATAAACTTGCTAGAGCACTGAGTTTAATGGAGTGCTAGGAGTTTAGAATGTAGGACTACGTTTCCTGGGCACAAACTTGTACAAGTTAGGTAACTTCTCTTTGCCTCATCTTTCTGTTTTAAGAACAAAGTTTATTTGTTTGCTTGTTTTTGTTTTTGGCCAAGTGGTCTTTTCTGTAGTCTTTAGATGGTCTTTTCTAGAAAGAATCCATTCTCCTTATTTTTGTAGTAATACCTTGTTGTTTGAACTCATTTCTCTTCCTAAAATGCCTTTTGCTTATATTTAACAGTTGACAGAGTGGGTCTTCTTTCACTTCAGAATGGTTGTACTGTTTCAGTCTCTCAACAGGATTGTGCTGTTGGCTTGTCGTCTGGACAGTTCTTCATTATGTGAGGTATAGCTCCCCATGTTCATCTTGACAGCCTCTCCTCCTCTCTCACCGCACACATTTCTAACTCCGTTGATTGAGTACCACTAAGTATTTGATTCTTGGCAGGTTTATTTTCAGGCCCAAGTATTTTATCTTCTTCCTACAGACTTTTGCTTCTTAGATAAAAGCAACCTGTTATCTAATGCCTACTTTACATCAGGCATTGTATTGGGCTTTTTCATATAAATTATCTTAAGGAAGTATTAGCTGTACTTTATGGATGGGGAAACTGAAGACCAGAGATAAGTAATGATTTGTTTTGGTAAAAGTCATGAATTAGCTGTAAATTATAGTTATAAATCATCTGAAGTAGTTTTATGATATTTTTGCCATTGGACATACAGGGTTCACAGGGAAACTCTGGCTCCCGGGTGTTGGAACTTGGCAGAGTTTAGGGAGACTGGGGTAAATGGTCCCCAAGTTCTCTCCATTTCCAAAGTGAGTGAATTGAGGGTTAGATATGAGATCAGCAGGGTGACTCTTAGGTAGGAAATGTTTCCCAGGGAGTTCCTGCTTGTCAGTGGGACACTTTGGACTCTTGGGAAGGAGTAAGGAGCGTGAGTGCTTGTCCCCATTTTAGCCTCAATACAAACATGCCTCCCCTCTTCCTAATAGAGCACCCTCTTTCAGAGTTCCACTAGAGAGCTGTACCCCTGCCTTTGATGGTTTCTTCTAAAACAGAGTGGTTTTAGTTGTAAAATAGGCGCTGTGGTCATGTTATACTCTGGTGATCAAGCGCTAATGAAGGTTTCTCTCACTTGAAATAATTCTTCCTATTAAAGGCTTCACACAGGTCTTTAGGGACAATTCACAAGTAGACAAAACACTTAAACATTATTCATTTAGTTTTCTCAGAGGTTAAAATGGAACTTCTCTTATTAAGCTCCCAAATCATAATACATAATATAGACCCAAAGGTTAGGAAGCTTGATGGGTGCCCCTATGTAAGCACACCATTTGTTGCTTAAAACTTTAGAACCTCCCAGATTCTCCAGTATACAGAATGTCCACCTTAACCAGGTAGTGCAGGATTGCTGCTCCTCATTCTTCTCCAGTGTTTTAACTGATCATGTTATAAAAGAAGTTCTAGTTTCATAGACTCCCTCTAGACTCTACACTGGTATCTTCTATTAATATTTGGATGCTATCCTACTTGGCAGTTATTACCAGTTCTCTTGCCCTTTCACTTATTGACCCCACCTTTAAAATGTCTCTTTTATGTTGCACTCAGAAAGCCTGTTTCATTTACTTCTAGACTATCCTCAATAAGACGCACTGTTTCAATTCTAATTTCTTGATCCCTTCAGTATCAGAAGTATGAGTAGTCATGAAACATATTTCTTTTCCAATAAAAGAAATGGTAGCCTAAGCTGATTGTGATTTGTATGTGAAATGTCTTCAGAAGGGACATTTCAATTTGTAAATGAGATCTGAAATCCTTAACTATCTTTACATTCTAAGGTCTATATTAAGTTTCAAAGGTGATGTGCTGGGGAGTGGAATATGAGGAGGGAATATATGTGTGTGTGTATATATATATATACACACACATACACTTATGATTGATTTTCGTTGTTGTATGACAGAAACCAGCATGACATTTTAATTACTTTCAATTAAAAATTTTAAAAATGAAAGGTGATGATGGCCTATTTCAGCTTCAGAGAATCTTCAACTCCTGGTTTGTATGAGCCACTTGGTTGTACTGACACCAAGTGGTCAATATTGTTTGATGATTGTGTCCAGGAGTCATTGTGAAGATTAATCTCGAAAATGCAGACATGAGGGTCCAGAATCTCTATGAAGTATGGAAAATCAAGAGATGAAATGAAACAGGAATACATCTTTAAAATGTAGTAAATAAGATATTTGCACGTCTAGGATGAAGTATCAAATATTTTAACTGTTAAGATTTGGTAGAAGAGCGAAAATATAATTTGAAGGCAGTATCTCTTTTTCTTACAGGAGCCAGATCCCTTCATAATTGAAACATCTTTGATCTGGAATGTTAGGTTCCAGGGATTCAAAGTTTGAGGATTGACAGTTCATTTAAAAAATATATATATTTAGTTATATTTATTGTTATACTTATGGTTAAAAAGAAAATAATCCCCAAACCACTGACCATTTAAGTAAAAACTTCAGCATAATTTGCCTTTTAAAAAAAATATAATCCTTAACTTTTTTGTGTTGTATGCATTGGTAAGGGCTATAGCTGAGACTGACTAGTTAAGTGTTTAGAGAGTATATCCCTATCATAGTAAAACATATACCCATAAAACTTCCTGCACTTCTTTGATTCTTATATAATTTTAATATGTATCATTGGTTTAATGACTACTTTTCTTGGAAGAAGAAGGGAAGAACCATTATATTAAATGAACATATTTGGTCATATTAGTTTTGGAAACATTAAAAATGAGGGAACAAGTAAGACTTACAGTGGAGGAGATATGTACATTTCTCCATCACAAAAAAATGTTTATATATATGCAGAAATTGTTTCAGATGAGTAATTTTTACTGAATTGTGTGATGGGAATTTTAAATAAGTGTGATTGTGTACACTTGCTTCTGAATCAAGCCAGAGCATATCTCTTAAAAATAAGGAAGCAAACATAATTGCTTCTTGTTCAAATCATGGTAAGTACCTAATTTATCACTACAATAGCACTCATTCCCTCTACCCGCTTTGGGGGACATATTTCAAGACCTCCCAGTGGATGCCTGAAACCATGGATAGTGCTGACCCGGTATATGTATATATTTCTCCTATACATACATAACCTGTGATAAAGTTTATAAGTTAGGTACAGTAAGAAAGTAATACTAATAGTAAAATAGATCAATTATAGCAATATGCTGTAATAAGAGTTACGTGAATATGGTCTTCCTCCTTCCCCCCTCCCCCCTGCAGTAGCTTACTGTTTGTATTCACCCTTCTTGTGATGATGTGAGATGATAAAATGCCTACAAGGGACTATTTGCTTTGGGTGATCCTGGATCATCAAACCATGTTGATGTGAGTGGTTGGATGTCAAGAGTAAGCAGTGTTGATGGCTGGGGGTTCTGGGTGGGATGGGGCAGGAAGACGTGAGGTTTCCTCATACCACTTAGAAATGGTGCACAGTATAAAACTTACAGATTATGTATTTCTGGACTTTTCCACTTAGTATTTTCAGATTGAGTTTGGCTTCTGGTAACTCAGCCTGCAGAAAGCAAAACTGAAAGTGGGGGATCTACGTAACTACTGAAAAATATGTGTTTTGTTTTGTTTTGTTTTCCCAAGCAGACTGGTAATTAGGATCTAAAATAAGTGAAGGATAGTGCTATTACACTTTATCTGATACCTTAATTTCTGTGATGCAGTTTATATTCCTTAATTATGGCTCATGATACAGTTTTTTATTTTTAACCCCCTATTAGTCTTGTAGTTAAAGGTAGGAATATTTGAAGAGGGTATCTTCTTACTGAAAAGCAAATTCCATTCTGTTCTTTTCATGATGGTTAGACTAGCCACACAGTGCTCTAATGAGTTTTTCCTTGGAATGACAGAGATACATATCACTTAGAAATTAGTTCATTCTATAATCTTTACCTTGAAGAAAAAATCTCCCTTTAAAAAATACTTAATTTTTCTTCCCTTTTACTTTAAACAGCTTATAGGCTTTACAAAGGGAATGTCCCTATTGAGCATTTGGCTCCAAGGTAGGAGTGCTTTGTTGTTGTTCAATAGCTCAGTTGTGTCCAACTCTTTGAGACCCCATGGACTGCAGCACTCCAGGCTTCCTTGTCCTTCACTATCTCCCAGAGTTTGCTCAGACTCATGTCCATTGAGTCGGTGATACCATCCAACTGTCTCATCCTCTGTCGTCCCCTTCACCTCCTGCCCTCAGTCTTTCCTAGCACTAGGGTCTTTTCCAGTGAATTGGCTCTTCACATCAGGTGGCCAAAGTATTGGAGCTTCGGCATCAGTCCTTTTCAATGAGTATTCAGGGTTGATTTCCTTTAGGATTGACTGATTTGATCTCCTTGCTGTCCAAGGGACTCTCAAGAGTCTTTTTCAACACCACAGTTCAAAAGCATCAATTTTTCAGTACTCAACTTTCTTTATAGTCCCAACTCTTACATCCATTCACAACTACTGGAAAAACCATAGCTTTTACTATATGGACCTTTGCAGCCTAAGTGATCTCTCTGAATTTTAATATACTGTCTAGGTTTGTCATTGCCTTTCTTCCAAGGAGCAAGCATCTTTTAATCTTTGGACTGCAGTCACCATCCACAGTGATTTTGGAGCCCATGGAAATAAAGTCTGTCACTGTTTCCATGTTTCCCCATCTGTTTGCCATGAAGTGATGAGACTGGATGCCATGATCTTCATTTTTTGAATGCTGAGTTTAAGTCAGCTTTCTCATTCTCCTCTTTCACCTTTATCAAGAGACTCTTTAATCCCTCTTGGCTTTCTGCCATAAGGGCGGTGTCATCTGCATATCTGAAAGTGAAAGTTGCTCAGTTGTGTCGGACTCTTTGTGACCCCATGGAATTCCATACAGACCATGGAATTCTCCAGGCCAGAATACTGGAGTTGGTAGTCTTTCCCTTCTCCAGGGAATCTTCCCAACTCAGAGATCAAACCCAGGTCTCCCTCATTGCATGTCTGAGGTTATTGATATTTCTCCTGGCAATCTTGATTCCAGCTTGTGCTTCATCCAGCCCAGCATTTCACACAATGTACTCTATGTAAGTTGAATAAACAGGGTGACAATATACAGCCTTGACGTACTCCTTTCTCAGTTTTGAACAAGTCTGTTCTGTGTCCAGTTGTAACTGTTGCTTCTGTTGTTTCATTCAGACGAGTGCTTTGAGCCTCTGGGTTTTACTTGTAGTAGTCAGTGCCCTTTCAGTTTCCTCTTACAACTTCTAAGGATTTTGCTTATACTTTGTTTTGAGATCATCTTGAAAGTAATTGAATTCTAGAGTGCATCAGGCGTTGGCTTAGTAGCCACTTCAGTTTTGTCCTTTAGTCTCACAGTTGTCTTGTAGTTAGAAATCACAAGTGATTAGGAAAGCAGACCTTATCTGACCTAAGTCTTACTAAGACTTTAAGGAACACTTAATACATTTTACTTACTTAACTCAGTATAGCCTAAATATTTATAATTTCAACATGTGGCTCTAGCTGCATTTCAGCTACTCAGTAGCTACATGCAGCTGGTGGCCTACAGCTATATAAACTGATATTTGTACCAGTTTTTTTTTTTCCTTCTTGTAGCAAATTGTACAGAATTGGTGGTCATCTTATTCTTAAAATTTTGCTAGTGAAACCTTCTGGGCCTGGAGGGATCTTTTTTGAAGGTTTAAAATTACTAACTCAGTTTATTTTGTAATTATAAATCTGCTCAGGTTATCTTTCATCTTGGATGACTTTGCATAATTCCAAGGAATTGGTCCTTTTCACTAAATTGTTGGATTTATGTTGTATAGAGTTGTTTATACTGTTCTTTATTATATGATTTTAATGCTTTCTGTGCATGTAGTGATAATCCTCTCTCATTCTATATATTTTGTGTCTCCTCTCTTTTTCTTTGATAATCTTATTAATTTTAAAGAATTTGATAATTTTAAGAGAATAGCTTTTGGTTTCATTGATTTTTCTCTATTCTATTTTCAGTTGCGTAGGTTTCTGCTCTTTTAATATTTCCCTCCTTCTGCCTGATTGTGTTTGTCTTTATTCTTTTTGTAATGTCTTAAGATAAAAGCTCAAGACTGGGTGGCTTCTCAGTTCAGTTTAATTCAGTCGCTCAGTCGTGTCCAACTCCCTACGACCCCATGAATCACAGCACACCAGACCTCCCTGTCCATCACCAGCTCCTGGAGTTCACTCAGACTCATGTCCATTGAGTCGGTGATGCCAGCCAGCCATCTCATCCTTGGTCGTCCCCTTCTCCTCCTGCCCCCAATCCCTCCCAGCATCAGAGTCTTTTCCAATGAGTCAACTCTTCGCATGAGGTGGCCAAAGTACTGGAGTTTCAGCTTTAGCATCATTCCTTCCAAAGAAATTCCAGGGCTGATCTCCTTCAGAATGGACTGCTTGGATCTCCTTGCAGTCCAAGGAACTCTCAAAGAGTCTTCTCCAACACCACAGTTCAGACGCATCAATTCTTCGGCGCTCTGCTTTCTTCACAGTCCAACTATCACATCCATACATGACCACTGGAAAAACCATAGCCCTGACTAGACGGACCTTAATCGGCAAAGTAATGTCTCTGCTTTTGAATATGCTGTCTAGATTAGTCATAACTTTTCTTCCAAGGAGTAAGCATCTTTTAATTTCATGATTGCAGTCACCATCTGCAGTGATCTAAACAGCCAAAATTTATTTCTTATATTTCTGGAGGCTGGGAAGCCTAAGATAGAGGTGCTGACAAATTCAGTGTCTGGCAAGTTTCCTACTTCATGATATGGCCTTCTCACTGTGTCCTCTTTGTATGTGTTAGTCGCTCAGCCATGTCCAACTCTGCGACCCCATGGGCTGTAGCTCACCAGGCTTCTCTGTCCATGGAATTCTCCAGGCAAGAATACTGGAGTTGGTAACCATTTCCTTCTCCAGGGAATCTTCCTGACCCAGGGATTGAACCCTGATCCCCCGCATTGCAGGCAGAATCTTTTATTATTGAGCTGAGCCACCAGGGAAGCCCTGTATCCTGAGATCTTTCAAAATAAGGATGCTAATCTTATTCATGCGGGCTCTACCCTCATGACCTAATCACCTCTCTAAGACCCAACTTCAAAATACCCCTACATTTGGTATTATATGAATATTTCAAAGTAAGAATTTGGGGGGAAGGGAAGATACAAATATTTAGTCTATAACAACTGTAAATTTGCCTCAGAGTACTGCTTATATCTGCATACCATAATTTTGAGATACTGTATTTCCATTCAGTTTAAAGTATTTTCTAATTTCCCTTGACTTCCTGTTTGACCCTTTTAATCTACCTATATCATTATATTTGGAGTTTCTTATAGATAGCATATAGTTAGGCTATTTTCCCCCATTCTGACAATCTTTGTCTTCTCATTTTTAATGTGTTAAGAG
>SJYC01137384.1:0-17153 GCA_006408675.1 Madoqua kirkii
TGAGTTTGGGCAAACTCCGGGAGTTGGTGATGGACAGGGAGGCCTGGTGTGCTAGATTCTTGGGGTCACAAAGAGTCAGATGCAACTGAGCGACTGAACTGAACTTAACTGAACTACCAGAAATGGACAGACCCAGCAGGCAGAAAACAGTGAAGAAGATAGTTGAACTCAACACCACCAACAATCTGTTGGATATCATTGACATATGCAACTGCTAACAGTGCGGAATATACATTATTATTAGGCTCACATGAAACTTTTTCCAAGGTAAACCACATTCTGGACCATAAAACACCTTAACAAATTTAAAAGAATAGAAATTATACGATGTATCCTCTCATGCTACAATGCAATGAAACTAGAAAGCAGCAACGGAGAGCTAGTGGGAAAATCCCCACACGTCTAAGTGACACATGGATCAAAGAAGAAATTTCAAGAGAAATCTAAATACTTTGAAGTAAATGAAAATAACACCTATCAAAATTGTGAAAAGCAGTTTGCTGTACTTTAAGCAGTACTTAAAGCAGAATTTACAACACTGAATATGTATTTTAGAAAAAGAAAAACCTAAAATCTATAATCGAAGCTTTCACTTTAGGAAACTAAAACAATAAGAGCAAATTAAATCAGAAGTAAAATGTAAATTAGAGCAGAAAATCAATAGAGAAAATCAACAAAACCCAAAACAGTTTTTTTTGAAAAGATTAAGTCAGGAACCTCTGGCCAGGCAAAGAAAAAAAAAGGAAGAGAATGCAAGTTACTAAAGTCAGTAATGAAAGAGAGCATCAACTCAGGTCCCACAGACATTTAAAGAATGATAAAGGAATATTAATGAGCAACTCATGTTGGTAACAGACATATGTAATGCCCGCAAATTTGATAGGTCGATTTAGATGTAATAGATCAATTTCTTGAAGTGAACAATCTACCACTCACACAAGAAGAAATAAGCCATCTGTATTGGCCGTTTCTATAGAGAAATTGAACCAACAATTACTAACGTTAGAAAATAGAGAGCACCAGGCTTAGATAAGTTGACTAGTGAATTCTACCAGACATTTAAAGAAGAAATTATACAACTACTCTGGGATCTCTTCCAGAAGAATGAAGCAGAAAGAATACTTTGTAACTCATTCAAGAGGCCAGCATTATCCTAATTCCAAACCAGACAGTACAGGGAAAGAAAATCATAGACCATTATCTCATGAATGTAGATGTAAAAATTATCAACAAAATATTAGAATTCAAAGCCAATAATGCTTAAAAAGAATAAAGCACTACGTCCAAATGAAATTTATCCCAGATATTCAAGGCTGGTTCAACATTCAAAAAATCAATATAATTAACTATATCAACAGGATAAGAAGAAAAATCAGCATGTTCATATCAATAGATAACAGCAAAATCACTTGCTAAAATTCAGTACCTATTTGTGATTGAACTTTCAGCAAACTAGGAAGAGAGGAGGGGTTGTCTCTGGTTGATTTAGAATATTTACAAAACTAAAATATTCTTACCACATTTATAGCAGTTTTATTCATAATTGCCAAAACTTGGAAGCAGTCAAAATGTGCTTTAGTAGGTGAATGGATAAATGAAAAGAAATGAGCCTCCAGTTCATGAAAAGATACAGAAGAACCTTAAGTGCATATTACTAAATGAAAAAACTGGTCTGAAAAGGTACAATTATTAGCATACCAGAAAAGGCACAACTGTGGACACAGTGGTTGCCAGTGGCCAGGTGAGGGAGGGTTGAATAGGCAGGGCACAGGACAGTGAAACTATTCTATGGGATATTATAGTGATAGAGACATGCCATCATACATTTATCAAAATCCACAGAATGTGCAGCACCAAGAGTGAACCCTAGCTGTGGACTTCGGATGGTAATAATGCATCTGGGTAGGTTCATCAGTTGTAACATATATCATATCATGGGATATTGATGGTAAAAGAGATGGTGTGTATGTGGAGAGTATATTATCTTCTCAGTTTTGTGGTGAACCTGCATCTACTTTTAAAAATAATACAATCTGTTTAAAGTGCTTCTTTTCAATAATAGTAATAATAAACATTAGGAAATAATAACATTTTAGGTCAAATGGTGTCTGAAGGGGCTTCCTCAGAGATGCAGTAATTTAACTGGAAACATGCAGATTGGTGACAGCGTATCACATTTCCAAGTTGTAATAAATAAGTATAAACTATGGTTGAGCTTGACTAATGCAGTTTGACTTGAATTGAAGGTTCAGTGTGTGCAGGGTGGATAATAGTAATAATAAACATTAGGAAATAATAACATTTTAGGTCAAATGGTGTCTGAAGGGGCTTCCTCAGAGATGCAGTAATTTAACTGGAAACATGCAGATTGGTGACAGCGTATCACATTTCCAAGTTGTAATAAATAAGTATAAACTATGGTTGAGCTTGACTAATGCAGTTTGACTTGAATTGAAGGTTCAGTGTGTGCAGGGTGGAGACAGATTGAAGGTGATGGTCGTAGCAGACTATTGTGGTCCAGACTAAAAGGCCCAGTGTGCTGTACCTCAGTTGTGAGATGGTAGTGAGGGTGGCTCCCTCTGTAGGGTTAGAAAGTCTCAGTGGCCTTGAGTAAGTCTTAAGACCCCAAGTTTGTGGTTGCTGCTACTTCAGTCTAGGGATGATAATTGTTTGTTCTCTCAAAGCTCTGTGCCCACATTCAAGCCAGGAAAATATTTTGGCCTGTTAAGGGGCTGGAGTGGAAGTGAAGAAGAGGAGGTACTTAGGAAAATGCCAGTTTAATTCTGTGTGTTTCATGCCAGTTGCATATGTTTGGCTCTTAATGTGCTATAGTTTTGATTCCCTTTGTATTTTTGATTATACTTGGAGATTTACATTAGTAATTTAAGTTGCTTAAATGTATTTTCAGGCTGTATTGGTTTTCTGCAGTTGCACTATCATCCATTCGGTTACATTAGTGGGCTATAAAAGTTTAAATTATCAGAATGTTAATATTTTCATCTTTTTTGCCAGGAATAGTTGTGTCCATGAGTACTATCTCTTTACTGGTTGATGGAACACTGAAAGCTGACTGGAGGGAAGGAAGAGGGAGGTAGGGAGGAAGAGCTGCAAGTTGTTATGGGTAAGCACTAGTCCAGAAGTTAAAAGATCTGCCCTCTGGTTTTGATGCTGCCATGTAGTATATTACTGATTGACCCTGAGCTACTAATTCAAAGTTACTAGACCTTAGGGTTTTGTTTAATTGTGGTGAAATAAATACACATAACAATTTACCATCTTAACCATTTTCAAATATACAGGTCAGTGGCATTAAGTGCATTCACATTGTTTTACAGCCATCAGCACCATCTATCTCCAGAACTCTTGCAAAAGTGAAACTCTGTACCTATTAAATATTAACTCCTCTTTTCCTTCTCCCTCCAGCCCCTAACAGCCACCATTGTACTTTCTCTCTCTAGGTACCTCAGATAAGTGGTATCACAGTTTTTGTCCTTTTGTGAATTTCAGTTCATCTTAAAGGTTCATCCAAATTTTAACGTGGTTCAGAATTTTCCAGTTTTATCAGGGTGAATAATATTCCATTTGTATGTATATTCCACACTTTAAAATCATTTATCCATTGATGTACACTTGGATTCCATCTCCCTTTTGGTATTATGAATAATGCTGCTATGAAAACAGGTATACAAATCCCTCTTCAAAACTCTGCCTTTAGTTCTTTTGGGTATATACCTAGAAGTGAGAGTTGCTGGACCATATGGCATGAAGGTTGCTGGACCATGTGGCAAAAATTTCTTATTTTTTGAGGAAATGCCATACTGTTTTCCATAGTGACTATACCATTCTACTCTCCCCAGGGTACAAGAGTTACAGTTTTCCCACATCCTTGTCCAGACTTACTATTTTCTAAAGAGAAAATAGTAAGTTTTGTTTTTGACAGTAGCCATCCTAATGAGTATGAGATAGTATTGCATTGTAGTTTTAACTTGTAGTTCTCTAGTGAAGAATGATGCTGAGCATCTTGGCCTGTGCTTTTAGGTCCTTCTGTTTGTCTGTTCAAAAGTCCTTTTGCACATTTTACCCCCCAGCATGAATACTTATTATATAACTGCGGGAAAATTAGTCACATATTTTGAAGATGAATCCATGGAGACGATTAGTAAGTTTTTAAAAGATTTCTGTAGTCAGTTGACTGTTCCATTCACATTAAAACATAATTGAAAAGGGTTTTTCTTTTTTTGTTTTGTTTTTTTAATGTACATTGTCTCTGTGGTAAGGTAGATGTCCTGGGTGACCCATTCAAGGAAGTTCACTTAGTCCAACTTAATGAAGCCCATATCCTTCAGGTACTGTTGGAAACAGCATATTAAGGCTGTGTTTTTGGATCAGACAATGCGGGTTTGAACAGATGCAGCAAGAGCAAGAACCCTGGCCTGATTTTCCTGGATGGCTCCAATAGAGCTGCTGGTGACCCATCTTTCTTTTCTCAGATGCAGTCAGGCACAAGGCCCTTTGCCCATTTTAAAACTCAGGTTATGAGTTTTATTTTTTAGGAGTTCTTTATATATAGATTGGATTGACCAGTGTAGAAAGTAGTTCTGTAAGATGTTAACAGAAAAACCCAAACCAACTTTTAGGCCCATTATCAGATATTGATTTGTAAGTATTTTCTCCATTCCATGGTTTGCCTTTGCACTCTATTGATTGTGTCATTTGATTCACAAATATTTTAATTGGTTTTTCCCTGGATTGCTGTTTGTTTATTTTTAATGACACAAAGATGAATGTTTTTACTGATAAAAGGTACAGTTCACAAAGAAGATAGAGATCGTAAAACATTAGACACCTAACAGAAACCAAGGTATATAGAGCAGAAACAAGAAGAAATATAAGGGGGAAAAATAAATTTTAAAAAGTAATTCCAGAGTTTTCTATTAAATGTGGTTTTGATAATATAGAATTCTGTTATTTTTCTGCTGACCAATCATGATACAATGGTATTGTAATAGTTACATAATTGCAATAGTGAAAGGTGGTTATCAGTTTTCACAGTCAATAACCAGACAAAAAATAAAAGATAATTACAATTGCAAGTCACAATGATAACATGATTAACCTAACAATATAAAATAATTACATACAATTTGAGGGGGTCAAGCTAGAGTGATATGGTAAGAGGAAGTGCATACATCTGCTCAGCCTGTCTGTGTCTTTTGGTTGGTGCATTTAATCCACTTATATTTAAAGTAATTATCAATATGTATGATCCTATTATCATTTTCTTAGTTGTTTTGGGTTTATTTTTGTAGGTAGGTCTTTTCCTCCTCTTTCCTGCCTAGAGAAGTTTAATATAAAATAATTACATACAATTTGAGGGGGTCAAGCTAGAGTGATATGGTAAGAGGAAGTGCATACATCTGCTCAGCCTGTCTGTGTCTTTTGGTTGGTGCATTTAATCCACTTATATTTAAAGTAATTATCAATATGTATGATCCTATTATCATTTTCTTAGTTGTTTTGGGTTTATTTTTGTAGGTAGGTCTTTTCCTCCTCTTTCCTGCCTAGAGAAGTTTCTTTAGCATTTGTTGTAAAGCTGGTTTGGTGGTGCTAAATTCTCTTAACTTTTGCTTGTCTAGAAAGTTTTTGATTTCTGTATCAAATCTGAAGGAGAGTCTTGCTCCATAGAGTATCCTTGGTTGTAGGTTTTTTCCTTTCATCACTTTTAATATGTCATCTCTTCTGGCTTGTAGAGTTTCTATTGAGAAATGGGCTGATAGCCTGAAGGGAGTTCCCTTGAATGTTATTTGTCATTTTCCCTTGTTGCTTTTAATATTTTTTAGGGTTTCCCTGGTGGCTCAGATGTAAAGAATCCCCTGCAATGTGGGAGGCCTGGGTTTGATCCCTGGATTGGGAAGATTCCCTGGAGGAGGGCATGGCAAGCCACTCCAATATTCTTGCCTGGAGAATCCCCATGGACAGAGGAACCTCACGGGCTACAGTCCATGGGGTAGCAAAGAGTTGGACACGACTGAGCGACTAAGCATAGCTTTGTCTTTAATTTTTGTTGTTTGATTATGGTGTGTCTCAGTGTGTTCCATCTTTGGTTTATCCTTCCGGAGTTTCTCTGTGCTTTCTGTACTTGGTTGACTATTTCTTTTCCCATGTTTGGGAAGTTTTCAGCTATTATCTCTTCAGATATTTTCTCAGGTCCTTTTTCTTTCTAATCTCTTTCTGGGACCCCTCCAGTGTGAATGTTGGTGTGTTTAGTGTAGTCCCAGAGGTCTCTTAGGCTGTCTTCATTTCTTTTCATTCTTTTTTCTGATTTGGTTCTGTAGCAGTGATTTCCAGGAAAACAGACTCCAGTCTTGCAGGGCACAAACAAAACCTTTTGTACACCAAGACTCAGAAGAAAGGAGTGACCCCATAGGAGACTGAACCAAAACTACCTGCTAGTATTGGATGGTTTCCTGTGGGGGAGGCGTGGATTGGCAGCGGCCACCACAGGAATGGGGCACCAGCCTGGAAGGTCCCCCTTGGAGGTCGCCATCAACCAGAGGGTTATATCACCTCAGGTCAAAAAATACCAGGGAGGGAGCACAACCCCACTCATCAGCAGATAGTTGGATTAAAGCTTTACTGAGCAAGGCCCTACCCACTAGAGGAAGGCCCAGTTTTTCTCACCACCAGAAGGCAATGGCATCCCAGTCCAGCACTCTTGCCTGGAAAATCCCATGGACAGAGGAGCCTGGTGGGCTGAGTTCATGGAATCACTAAGAGTTGGACACAACTGAGTGACTTCGCTTTCACTTTTCACTTTCATGCATTGGAGAAGGAAATGGCAACTCACTCCAGTGTTCTTGCCTAGAGAATCCCAGAAACTGGGGAGCCTGGTGGGCTGCCGTCTGTGCGGTCGCACAGAGTCAGACATGACTGAAGCGACTTAGCAGCAGCAGCAGCAGCAGTCCCTCCCATCAGGAAGCTTACAATAGCCTCTTAGCCTCCTTCATCAGAGGGCAGACAGAAGAAGCAAGAACCACAGTCCCTCAGTGACTCAAACAAAAACCACATTACAGAAAGTCATTCAGCATGTTAAAGCAGAAAGTTATGTCTCAAATGAAAGGACAAGATAAAACCCCAGAAGAACAACTGAATGAAGTGGAGATAGACAACCTTCTAGAAAAAGCATTCAGAATAATGATAGTGAAAATGATTCTGGATCTTGGATAAAGAATGAGGAAAAGATTGAGAAGATGTAAGAGATGTTTACCGAAGACCTAGAAGAACTAAACAGACAGAGATGAATAATATGCTAGAAGGATCCATAGCAGAATAACTGAGGCAGAAGAACATTTGAATGACCTGAAGGATAACCATTTTAATTTTGATGTTGTCCAATTTATCTTTCTTCTTTGGTGCTTTTGGAGTCAAATTCAAGAAATTATTTCCAGATCCAGTGTCATGACTCTTTTCTTCTAAGAGGTTTATGTCTAGATCTTTGATCCATTTAATTTTTATATATGGTGTAAGGTAAGGATCCATATTAATCATTGTGCATGTGGATATCCCACCACCATTTGTTGAACATATTTCCCTTTGCCATTGAATGCTTAGTATTCTTGTCAAAAATCATTTGACCTTAAATGTGAGGGTTTATTTTTGAGCTTTTCATTCTCTTCCATGATCCATATGTCTGTCTGTAAATACCTCACTATTTGAATTACCATTGTTTTGTTGTAATAAGATTTGAAATCAAGAGGTGTGGTATGCCATTCTTCTTTTTCAAAATTGTTTGACTCTTAGTGATGCCAAGATCAGTGAAAGGGGATCCCTGCAAAGGTTCTCTTCATCAACCAGCCTTTTGCTTAATGTTTTTGTTAATTGATTATTGCCTGAATCATTTCAAATAGGGATTAGAGAATGCAGTTTTCCCCCACATTTATTAGCTGGGGTAGTTCTGGGGGAAGGAAATTTTCTTTATAAAAAATGATTTATTTTCCTAAAATTCAGTTTTACAAATGAAGCTAGATTAAATGCTTAATTCTTTACCTTTAATTGCAGTTCTTTAAGAGTAACAGTTTATTGCTCTATTTACTTTGGTGAAACTAATGAACGATGAGCATTAAAGATTATATATCCTTTTTATAGGTATCATAAACTTTGAGATTTTATACAAGAAATCTGTTTTACTGTTACTGTTAGAGGCCTCTACTACAGTTAGATGTCACCAATCAGACATTATTCTTATCATTGACTCTGTCTTCCAACAAAGTAACACAGTAAACAGTTTTTTAATGTCACTTACAGTGCTAAGTACTTCATAAATAATTTAAAAATTTTTTTATATTTATTGAGCACTCCTACTGTGCTAGTCACCAACCTGGGACTTTTCCCCAGACGTCTCCCTCCCGTGCTGTCCCTTTCAGTCATTCCGCTGCTCCTCCTCTAGGTGCTCATTTCTATTTATTCATTTATGGACTGTCCATTTAGAGTTGTGTTTTGCAGACACCAGCAGATATATGTAAATGTGTCCCTTATCTTACAAAGGAGTGTTATAACTATAGATACTGATCTGTATCTTACTTTTTTTCACTTAATTAAATTCTAGAGATTAGTGTAGAAATCTTCATTCCTTTTTCTGGCTTTGGTGTATTCTCTTTGCTAGATATATCTTCATTTTTCTAGCTTAGTCTCCATTGATGGACATCTGAGTTATTTAAAACTTCTCCCAATATAAAATAAAAATCCTTTGGAGACATAATATTGGCACACATTATTGTTTTACATGCCTTGAAAAAGTATGTATAGATTGGATTAATTAAAAAATTTCTTGCTGTTGCATATATTAATAATGTGCTATTAGTTTTTCTATAGCTTCTTCCCCATTTCTCTTCTCTCTTTCACATTCCTGATAGTATCAGAAATGGATATTCCCTTCTGTTTGCTAGTCTCATGAATTCTTTCCATTCAGGCTTCTGTCCCTCCTACTCCACTAAAACTGCTGCTCTTTTCAAAATCACCAGTGATCTACATGATGCTGTATCCAGTGCTTTGTTCTCAGTTCTCAACTTACTTGATTTGTTAGCTGTACTGGGTCCAATTAATATTTCTCTTCTCCTTGATATACTTTTGTCACTAGGCTTCTTGAGTATCATATACTCCTGGTTTTCCTTTATTCTTTGGCTTCCTCCTTCTCTTTCTTCTTTTCTGACCTCCTGAGTTCACTCCTCTTTCCTTTTGTTATCAACTGGTGGTAGGCCTACTTCAGGGGGGCTTGTTGTACAAGAAGAGACTGGTAGGAAGGGATGGAATCTCTGTGCTTCTAGGAGGCGAGGAGGGCATCTGGGTTCAGAGATCACCTGAAATGAGCCTGTAGTCTGACTAAAGCCTGTTGGTTGACGTGTGGTGAGAGAGGCACTCCAGGGGAACTGTGGGGTGCCGTGTGTGAGACCGGCCGGGGTCAGCAGCTTCTGTAAGCTTGGGTTCCCACTGAAGGAGTCAGAAAAGGCTCTGGGGAAGTGGGATCAATTTTGGATTGGCTGCTGTTTCTGAGGTAGGGCTAGAGGGGAGGATTATTAGGGTTTTGGGTGATGTTGTGGGGAAGGGCAGTTTGGCAGTTGGATAGCCTCAGTGATAATAGATGGTTGTAACAAAGCTAATCTGGGGGCATCATTGGTAAGAAAGCAGTAGCCACTGAAAGACAGTATAACATTTTACAGCAGCTGAATGACCTTGCGAGAAATAGTGTCTCCTGTTACCTTTGTGTCTACCTTTCTCTGTGTCTATCCTCCCAGCTCAATTAATAGCAATTCCCCCCCCGCCCACCCTGCCCCATTCTGAGCCAGTTTTCATCTTTTGTCTCAGACCTGTTTATGTTTTTCCTCTTCATTTCAGGGCACCGATTTTACTGGGTTTGGAAAGTAGGAATCCTTATTTCCTAAGACCGAAAGTAAATAAATAAGAGATTAAATGACGACTAAAACCTGCTCTCTCCCCTCACCTGCCATGTTGTGGCAGAAGCTCGTGATTATTAAATAGGGCGAGATTTGAAAAAACTGTGAAAATGAGTCGTCTCTTTGTTGTTGCCGTGTCTGCTTTTCTTTCTGAGCCTCTCTCCCTGTTCCAGGCGCTGAATACCCCTCACTGTCCTGTCTCATGCAGGCTTCCAGTGCTCAAGACAGACCTGTCTCTTATACACATCTCTGCCCCATTCTGAGCCAGTTTTCATCTTTTGTCTCAGACCTGTTTATGTTTTTCCTCTTCATTTCAGGGCACCGATTTTACTGGGTTTGGAAAGTAGGAATCCTTATTTCCTAAGACCGAAAGTAAATAAATAAGAGATTAAATGACGACTAAAACCTGCTCTCTCCCCTCACCTGCCATGTTGTGGCAGAAGCTCGTGATTATTAAATAGGGCGAGATTTGAAAAAACTGTGAAAATGAGTCGTCTCTTTGTTGTTGCCGTGTCTGCTTTTCTTTCTGAGCCTCTCTCCCTGTTCCAGGCGCTGAATACCCCTCACTGTCCTGTCTCATGCAGGCTTCCAGTGCTCTGTCCCGGGCTTCTCTTTCCTCTCCCCCTTGCGCTCTTGGCCTGTTGGGTAATCTGACGATGAGGTTAATGTAGCTTAATATGTTCCTTATGGAGGCATTTTCATTTTAAAAGGAAATTCCTTACCTCACACCAGTCAGAATGGCCATCATCAAAAAATCTACAAATAATAAAATGCTGGAGAGGATGTGGGGAAAAGGGAAACCTCTTGCACTGTTGATGTGAATGTAAATTGATACAGCCACTATGAAGAACAGTATGGAGATTCCTTAAAAAACTAGGAATAAAACTACCATGTGATTCAACAATCCCATTTCTGGGCATATACTCTGAGAAAGCCATAATTGAAATAGACACATGTACCCTAGTATTCATTGTAGCACTATTTAAAGTAGTAAGGACATGGAAGGAACTTAGATGTCCGTCAACAGATGACTGGATAAAGAAGCTGTGGCATGTATATACAATGGAATATTGCTCAACCATAAAAAGGAACGCATTTGAATCAGTGCTAATGAAGTGGATGAACCTAGAGCCTATTACAAAGAGTGAAGTAAGTCAGAAAGAGACTTATTATCAATATTGTATATTAATGCATATATGTGGAATCTAGAAAGATGGTACTGAAAGGTTACTGCTACGAGCTGTAAGGATGCTGAGATTCTTGGCCTCTAGAGGAGAGGAATTTGACCTGGAGTCAGTGATGAGGCTTGATCACTCAGAGCTTTGTGTGTAGCAAAGTTTTATTAAAGTATAAAAGAGGTAGTGAAAACTTCTGACATAGATATCAGAAGGGGACAGAAAGAGTGCCCCCTTGCTAGTTTTTAGCAAGGAGTTATGTACCTGTTAGCAAGCTGCTAATTAGAGGAAGGAAACGCCTCAAAACAGAGAGTTGCACCAGACCCCTCACTCACAACTTGCATTTTGAGGTAGCATTGGTACCAGGTGAGTTATCCTCAGTCATAAAACAATTAACATGAATCTTAAAGAAAGGCAGATTTTCAAGCAAATACATAGTTGATTAACATAGCTTCAGTTCAGTTCAGTTGCTCAGTCGTGTCTGACTCTTTGTGACCCCATGGACTGCAGGACGCCAGGCCTCCCTGCCCGTCAGCAACTCCCAGAGCTTACTCAAACTCATGTCCGTTAAGTCGGTGATGCCATCCAACTGTCGCATCCTCTGTCGTCCCCTTCTCCTCCCTTAAGGAAGAAACTTCCATGAGAAAAACGCACTGGTTAGCTCAAGATTTGAGATAAAGTTAAGTTCAGGTGGAACCAGGTGCCTTGACAACACAGGATTAGAAGAGAAAAGGAAAAAGTCTGCCACTTGCAGTTTATTCCTCCTGCTGCTTGGGGACTGTTAGTGAACCTGTTTGCAGGGCAACAGTGGAGGTGCAGACAAAGAGATCAGACTGAGGGACAAAGGGAAGTGGGAGGAGAGCAGCATGGAGGCAGACACACTACCATATGTAAGATGGCCAGTGGGCATGTGTGATGTGATTCAGGGAGCTCAGACTGGGGCTGTGACCACCTGGCGAGGTGGGGTGGGTGGGAGGTGGGAGAGAGGTTAAGGAGGGCGAGGACACATGTATACCTGTGGCTGGTTCTTGATGTTTGGCAGAGACCACACAATATTGTAACGCAGTTATCTTCCCATTAAAAGTAAATTTTAAAAAGAAACTACTGAGAAAATACGAAACTAAGGGATATGATTTTACTACACAGTGTGGCAAGATGGAGGGGAGTGAGGATAGGGAAGGAGGCGGAGTTGAGTAGAGGCCGCCCTGTAGCAGTCACTCTGCTGTAGATTGCACCTAGGCCCCAGAAATCTGAGTTGCCTGTGAGGAGCAGATGAGCTGGAGCCCGGCTCTCCCTTCTTCCCCCATAGATGCTAAGGTAGGTGTGTTAATAGTGAAAGTATCTAAGTGCCTGGGCAGGTGTCACAGGAGCAAAGTGTGTGTGGAGTAAAGAGTACGGAAAAACAGACTGGAAGCTGAGGCTAGGCAGAGACAGACAGATGTGTTGAGACTTGCTGTAACGCCAACCTTTGCACTATCTACTTGAGGCATTTTTCAGGCCGCCAGACTACCAGTGCGCAGACTCTCCCTTCCAAACCTTTCTCACTGAAGCCAGGCAGCCCACACCCAGCCTTCCTGCTCTGGAAATGAAGTATGAGCCCCCATGGCTTGTAGCCCGGCGGCTGACTAGAGCCTGTTTACCTCTATAGACCCAAGTTTTTTCTTAATCCTCAGGGAGAAATATGGAGTTCCTACAGTGCTTTGAAGATGAGTTGAGCTTTTGGAAGGATCTGAATTTGCAGCCTCCAAATCCAAATCTAAGAGTGGCTAAAACCAGCCTGTGTCTCCTGGTGCTGTCTCACAGCTCTTGGGGACGAGCCCAAGGCAGTTGTTCTAGAGCTCAGAAGACTATGAGATTTCAGTCCTAGCCACAGTTGGAATTACTTTGAGGTGTCCTTATATAACGGATCTCTGAAAGTGTTACTTTCTGAAGCCTCCAGCCCTTTCCCCTTGGGAACCCAGACCAAGTAGAACCTATTAATGCAGCAGCTTATCACTTGCTTTCCATGGCTTCCATTTGCATCTTGTGTAGGGCATAGGCAGGCTCTGTAATTAGGCAGTTTTAGCCCATATCCACATCAAACTGGTTCATTTGTGTGTCCTTGCTGTTCCCATTTGAAGACTGCAGTGCCCTTATTCACTGCTGAGAAGGGGCTGACATGTAAGGGTGAGATTTCCCTGCAGGTAGGAGTGACTCGTGTCTAGTTGATGAGGTGGTCTTTTTGAGGCCTCTGAAGAACTGAGTGAGTGATGGCTCCTCTTGCCTGCCCTGGTACAGCTTTGTTCTGCCCCCTGTAGATCAAAGTACTGTCCTTTGTAGTCACTTCACTACAGAGAGAACTGTTAGTGTTGGCATTGTTACAACTTTACCTTTTAATGTCTGAAAATGCACTTTTAAAATACTATACTAATTTATTTTAGTAAACTTGTAACAATTTTTAGCTTTACAGTAAAGTTTCAGAAATGAGCAGAGTTCCCATGTATCCAGTTTGCCCCGTTGTTAGCATCTTGCATAATCATGACACTCTTGCTAGTGTGAAGGCATCAATGTTGGTACCTTACTATGAACTCAACTCCAGACTTTGTATTTCATCGTTTTCTCCTACCTTCCTCTGTCAGAAATCCTTCTGTTCCAGAAACTAGAGTCCCATGTTAGGCTTACTGGTCATGTGTCCCAGTCTCCTCTTGTCTGTGACAATTTCTGTCTTTCCATGTTTTTCATACCCCCTGATAGTTTCAAGGAATACTGGCAAGTATCCTCTATATAAACTGTCCTTTATAATGTCCTCCAGTCTGAGCTTATCTGATGTTTTCCACATGATTGGACTGATGTTACACGTTTAGGAAAGATACGAAAGTAAAGTGCCCTGAAGTCGCCTACGGCGAGGTAGGGATACTTGATATCTGCATAATATCTCTGATGAAACTAACCTTGGCCACTTGGTTAAGTAGTTTGTTTGCCAGTTTTTCTTTCCTTTTTCTTTTCCTACTCTATCACTAAGATAGAGTGGGTTGGGGAAGGTGTATAGAATGAAGCTGTACCTCTTGGAAGGGAGAATATCCATATATATATATAAAATGTATGTATATTATTGGAATTCTTTTGTAAGAAAATTTGTCTCCTCATTTATTTATAGAACTATGAACTCGTGTATATTTATTTTATAGTTGGAGTTACAGTGCAGTGCTCCATTATCTTGTTGCCCAAGTTGTTCCAGCTCCAGAGGGAGCTCTTTCAGATGGCTCCTGTATCCCTGTAACATGCTCCATCTTTTTGTGTTTTGAGCACTTCCTTACTTTCTGGTGCAACAAGATGTTCCAGGCTTTTCTTAAATTTTCCATGCCCCAACCCTAGAATTAGCCATTTCTCCAAGAAGCCCTTGTTTTTTTCCATTAGGGAATAGTATTTAGAAACCACTGAGCGCTAGGTGTGGTCATTGCTACTGGGGAGTCATTACTTCCAGGTCACATTAGTGATTAGAACTAGAGTGTATATGTATACCTACTACCCTTTGTATACAGACATATCTAATTGTTTCTGTTTCTTTATTTGTATATATATTAGGATAACGGTGAGTTTGTATTGATGTGTCTGACTTCAATCTAATACCACAGGGTTTTAGAAAGCCTTCTTTGCTTGCTTTACTGTAACATCTTTCTTCCATAATGAAAAACCTTGCACCCACTATCTATTTACGTATATTCAACCCAGTATACCCATTCCTGTACTATTAATGTATTGTAACCTATATTCCCACAAGAAACAAGTTTACCAGTTCTAATATTGTACTCATTTTTTAAAACTATTTCTATTTTAGTGGACAAATCATAGGTGCTTGTTTACTTTTATTATGATGTGATTTAAGTGTTTTTCATATTCTTTAATCTGGAATGTATTTGTGTGTCAGCATGATTAAGATGATAGATTTTGTCTACAAGTTTAATGTTCCCATTTTACTCCACACTTCTGATAGTCTAAACTTAAGAGTTAAAAGGTTATGTTCTCTCTTCAGTAATTTATTACACATTTCTACAAAAGGAATTATAGACTTAAAAGACTCTTCCATCCATGGGATTTTCCAGGCAAGAGTACTGGAGTGGGGTGCCATTGCCTTCTCCATATTAAAAGCTTATGTTTACTATTAAAGGTTTTATTATGTGTAAAAGAGATGAGTTGAAGGAAATAAGGTTTGTATCACCTTCTCGTCCCAAAGTTCTGGCTCAGGTGCTTTTTAAAAATTTGCCTTAAGGCAAGACATCTAAACTCAGTTTCTCCATTTGCTCAGTAAGTCTTGACAGTGTAGGCTTGATACTTGGTTTTATTTTCTTGGCTACTTTTCTAGGACATCCTGTGTTGAGGTTCCCAAATTCCTTTGGGGAAGAAAGAAATATGGGTTTAAAAAGCTATACCAAGAGCTAGAAGTTCTTGATCATCATTG
The DNA here is from genome assembly GCA_006408675.1 of Madoqua kirkii. Lineage (NCBI taxonomy): Eukaryota > Metazoa > Chordata > Mammalia > Artiodactyla > Bovidae > Madoqua > Madoqua kirkii. The sequence continues at coordinate 15,564 of SJYC01137384.1, forward strand.
TGGTCAGCTTCTAACTTGAAGTCTGACCTTGGGCCATCACTTCTACCTCCAGACTGCAAATCCTTCATCTAGGAAGTGAAACAGTTCCATTAGATAACTCCTAAAGTTCCTTACAGCTGTGGTTTTATCATCAGAGACAGTGAAATACTTGGTATATGGCCACGCCATCCTGAATGCACAGGTTCTCTTCTGATCTCAGAAGCTAAGCAGGGTTGGGCCTGCTTAGTACTTGAATGAAAGATAGTGAAATACCTGCCTGGCAGGTTTAATCTGTTAAGGTGCTCTGGCAAGAATTGGAAATGGTTAGCCTCTTTGAAATAAGCTTATTGTGCCATTCTTTATCATCCTTTTAATTTGTTTAATTAAAACACACACACACGCTATGTGTGGGGTGAAATGTGAGGTCTATAGGTAGAATGAGAAGGGCTCAGATGGTACCATGTAGAAGACATAGTCTTCATCGTGTAGTGAAGAAGTAGAAGTAGTATGAAGAAGACTTCATCATGTAGTCTACAGAATGCTCCATCATGGTAGTAACTAAAGAGACTCAGAACTGGGCTGTTTATTATTTGGTGTTCATGAATCAGGGACTCCTTAAGTGACATTCCTTTTACAGCTATTATGTAGAATCTGAATAGTACAGAAAAATAGCCAAAGTGAAGAGAGTATGATGGCTTAAGTATGATTAAGGCTCAGTGAGTTGTATTAAAGCTTTAGTTCTCAAAGCATTAGTCTCATACTCCTAACAGCCTTCAGAAGACTCTGTTAACTTCTCATAAGAGTTTCCTGAGCTAAGAGGATGAAACATATGACTTATAGCCGAGTGTGTTATCTGTACCATGTATTTGCAAGAGGATTTTGGTAAACAGATGAGTGGAAGACAAAAGTAGGAATTAATGTACTATAAGACAAGATCGTTTCCTTGGAAAAAATTAATAATAGAGTGAAGGAATGTTGTCTTTGGTTAGAAAGTGTAAAATAACAGAGCACAGAATGAGTCTCCCTCAGGCTGCCTGCCATTGAGTTTTTCTTTAAAATCCACATCGTATCAATTTATGAAACTGAACCTTGTATGAAAGTCTTGAATGATAGTCCTCTGACCCACCACCATTCCTGTCTCCTGTTCCACATTTCTAAATGAAGTGGTACTCTGCCTGTCTTTGTTTACAGTGTTAAATCAGCAAGTTCAACTTTTTTGATACTAGTTTGTATAAAGATTTACACTTGCTTTAACAGTGTGTCTGAAATGGATATCCATTCCTTGATCCATACTAGTGTCACTAGCAGCTTTAGCTTCCTCTTCACGATAGGTAAAAAGAGTTGCTCATTATAGAAGCAAACAGTAGATGTCACTGCATCTCCACTTAATAGGCTCTGGCTCAGTTTATTTGGATACAACCAACCTTTAATACAGCTTCCAAATCACTAACCTTAAATCAAGTATTTATGGCTATCTACAATTAAGATCGCCTTTCTCAGATATAGAATTGAAAACTGAGAACATAACCCAAGAGAGTTTTCTTCAATTTCCTTTTTAGTGTATTTGTTCTCAGTTCAGTCACTCAGTCGTGTCCGACTCTTTGCGACCCC
>SJYC01137385.1:0-11486 GCA_006408675.1 Madoqua kirkii
ACTGGAATTCCATCACCTCCACTAGCTTTGTTCATAGTGATGCTTCCTAAGGCCCACTTGACTTCACATTCCAAGATGTCTGGCTCTAGATTAGTGATCACACCATCATGATTATCTTGGTCGTGAAGATCTTTTTTGTACAGTTCTTCTGTGTATTCTTGTCACCTCTTAATATCTTCTGCTTCTGTTAGGTCCATATCATTTCTGTCCTTTATCAAGCCCATCTTTGCATGAAATGTTCCCTTCTAATGTTCCCTTCTAATTTTCTTGAAGAGATCTCTAGTCTTTCCCATTGTGTTGTTTTCCTCTATATCTTTCCATTGATCACTGAGGAAGGCTTTCTTATCTCTCCTTGTTATTCTTTGGAATTCTGCATTCAGATGCTTATATCTTTCCTTTTCTCCTTTGCTTTTTGCTTCTCTTCTTTTCACAGCTATTTGTAAGGCCTCCCCAGATAGCCATTTTGCTTTTTTGTATTTCTTTTCCATGGGGATGGTCTTGATCCTGTGTCCTGTACAGTGTCACAAACCTCCGTCCATAGTTCATCAGGCACTCTATCAGATCTAATCCCTTAAATCTATTTCTCACTTGCACTGTATAATGGTTCCGTATTTGATTTAGGTCATACTTGAATGGTCTATTGGTTTTCAGTCTTTTCTTCAATTTAAGTCTGAATTTGGCAATAAGGAGTTCATGATCTGAGCTACAGGCAGCTCCTGGTCTTGTTTATGCTGACTGTATATAGCTTCTCCATCATTTTGTTCTAGACTTATGTATTTATACATCAGTCCCCCACTTATCTGTGGGGGATATGTTCTGAGACCCCTAGTATAGATGCTGAAACCACACACAGCACTAACTCTATATATACTGTTTTTCCCTATACATACCTAACTATGATAAAACCTAATTTACAAATTATTCACATTAAGAGATTGTCAACAATAATATATTTGAACAGTTAAGACAATATGCTGTAATACGTTATATGAATGTAGTCTCTCTCAAAATAGCTTATTGTCCAAATTCAACACCTTTTCCATCTTAAGAAAGCACTTATCGCTTGCTGTGGATCTCACTTTTGCAGTTTAAAGTGTAACAGCTAAACTAGCATTAGTTTCCTTTTTCTTGTTAGAAGATTTGTTACTGTAATTCTTAGCAACCACAGTATATGGTTTTGCTTCTCTTTCCTTATTCAGTTGATAACTTTTCACCTTTTCAGTTGAAGCACATTATAACTTCTCTTTGGCATATCTGAATTGGCCAACATCAGTACTCTTGTGCTTTGGGGCCATTATTAAGTGTCATAAGGGTTACTTGAGTACAAATACTTGCTAACAAGGAAAGGAAAATAAAGAACTGAATTATGACCAGAAGTCCTACAATGCATCTTTCAAAACAAATCTCTTACAGTTTCAATGTGGATGGTAGTTTCCATATCTGACAGAAAGACGAAGTTGGTGTTAACTTGAATTATTTTAGAAAGGCTGAGGCATACTGAATTTGATATCTTTTGAACATGTTGTTGAGTCACTCAGTCGTGTCTGACTCTGTGTACCCCCATGGACTGCAGCACCCCAGGCTTCCCTGTCCATCACCTTCTCCTGGAGTTTGCCCACATTCATGCCCATTGAATCAACGATGCCATCCTACAATCTCATCCTCTGTCGTCCCCTTCTCCTTCTGCCTTCAATCTTTCCCAGCATCAGGGTCTTTTCCAGTGAGTCGGCTATTCACATCAGGTGGCCAGCGTATGGAGCTTCAGCTTTAGCATCAGTCCTTCCAGTGGATATTCAAAGTTGATTTCCTTTATCATTGACTGATTTGATCTCCTTGCTGTCCAAGGGACTCTCCAGAGTCTTCTCCAGAACCACAGTTTGGAAGCATCAATTCTTCAACACTCAGCCTTCTTTATGAACCAACTCATAGATGGTGAAAATAGCCAGGGTGATATCTGTTCTCATATGTTAGGGTTAGTGCTGGTTTCCTCCTGGTATACCTATTGATAGTTACCTCGTTTACTTTCAGTTGTCCTAGTTTGGACAATACCTACTCACTCTAAATTGCCCAAAGAGAGGGAGGTGGTTAATAAATTGCAATTCTAGTCATTATAGGCACTTTTTTTGTTTTTAAATAAACTCAAGAGTTATGCCTGCCCTGAGTTTTCTGAGTTAAATCTACAAAATAAAGCAAAACCCATGAGCTTATAATTCTGAAAATATTGCCTTTGGGTTTGTATATATTGATCATTATTCTTTGGAGTAAAGATTTCCAAATATGGTTATGCATCAAAAATCAACTAGGGACCTTTTTACAAATAGTTTCATGAGTCTCAGCCACAGACCTCTACTGATCTTGTACCAGAGTTTGAACTTGACATTACTAAAAATGTAGAACTGCATGCAATGCAGATGTAATAGATTGCTCTGTCAGTAAGCTTCTAAAATAGCATGTAGAGGAACATTTCTTTGTGTGGTTTGGGTGGTATTTGGGGTTCTCTGTGATGGCTGCTTTGAGTCTTGAGGGTATGCCGGGCATTGACATGAGTTGCCTTTTTGTTTCAGATGTCATCTGGGTCATTCTCAGTGTGGAAGTGGGTGGACTTTTAGGAGTCACGCAGCAGCTGTCATCTTTTGAAACGGAATTCAACACACAGCCACATCGCAAGGTAGAAGGAAACTTCAACCCGTTTGCCTCTCCCCAAAAGAACCGACAATCAGATGAAAACAACTTAAAAGACCCTGGGGGTTCCGAGTTCGACTCGATCAGCAAAACACATGGGCTCCTGCTCCTGACCAAACCGAGCAAGATGAGAATAGACTCTCACAGAACTCTGTAAATCTGTCCCCCAGCAGTCACGCAAACAACTTATCAGTAGTGACTTACAGTAAGGTAGGTGCCCTCGGAGAAGAGGAGAAGGGATAGGTGGTGGGCGTTGGGATTTGTGATACCCCTTCTGGCAAACCTAGAAGCCTAGAATGTTCTTTAAGACTGCTTAGCTCTCCTGCCAATGCAATAGCACAAAAACCTACCCCTTCTCCCCTCCCCCCACCCCCGCCCCATCTCCAGGTCCTGTGGGTGTTAACTCCTCCATCCACATTTTATAAATACTGCTGTCTCTCTGCTCTGGTTTGGGTGTTGAAAGAACAGAGTTCTTTACCTTTAGTATTCTAAAAAAAAAGAAAGTCAAAATATCACCAGGCATTCTTCCAGTGTAAATGTGTACTAAACGTAGAGCAATAGCATACCTTTGGAGTTTGTTCCTACTGTATTTTCTTTTGGGTTTGGGCAGAGTGTTTTTCCTGAAGAAAAAGACAGACTCAACTAATTATTCTACATGTTGTTGGGCTTCCACTTTATTTACCTAGTTTCCAAGTGTTGATTATTTTCCCAGTCCCTTGTTGCCCATCTGCCTCCTCACCTACAACCCAGAGTGGCCCAAGTGATATTTTGACTTTTCATGTGTGCAGAATGAGTGAGAGAATTGTTTGTTGAGTTGATCATAATTTTAAATATTTTGATTGTTCTGAGACTGTCTTCTAGGTGTTTGATCTCTTGATCTGCTTCTCTGTGCTTGCACCTTCCGTATTCTGCTAAGGGTGATGATGGTTGCTGGTTGTGTTTGGTTGGTTGAATAAAGCCCTGCTGCTGAGAGCTAACTGTTGTAGGTGATTTGTGTGGCAGGGCTTGTGAGCACTGCTGTTCCTTCTTTGATTAATAACGTGATGCATTGGGCTTAGCCTCCCACTTACAGAATCATATAACTGTTAAGTCTTCGCTTGCTTCATGCTGGCATTCACCCTAAATATTTTAAAAATAAAATTGTTTGTTATTTGAGGGGGCACTTGCTCTGTTTTAAGAATGGCATTTTTCTGATCAGTGCTTTATATGTGATCTAGATCCACAGGCAAATTAAGAAGAGAAACTTGGTGATGTGAACTCTTTCTCCACATGGTCGAAAAAGGGACTTCATTCAGCAGAAGTGTAACAAGATTGATTTATTAGTTTGGTGGTCATTATAAAGGATTGTGTGGAATCATGTTAGTTGTATAGGATATAAGAAGTAAATAGGCGAGGCAGTGGCTTATATTTGAGAAAAGTCTTCATGTCTTAACACTCTAACAAAAGATTTTTCCTCTTAAGTTCCTATTGTTCCAGATAGCTCTTTCTTAAATGTAACCCTTCAGGGTATGGCTATTCCAGGTGGTACAGGCCCTAGGGTAAGCATGCCCTGTTAGAAGGAGAACTCTGAAGCAGCTGAGTGTGATGTGAAGGTGAGAGTTGTAGGAAGCAGAAGCTGTTGCTCCAGTGCTTTCTGTAGCGGAGGCCCCTCCACCCAGTCGAGCTCCGTGGCTCGGCCGTCACTGTAGCCTGAAAGGGCTGCTGTTCCTGGCCAGAGACTGCACTTTTTTCCTGGGTTGCGAACCTGTTAATTATTTTTTGCTCCTTTATGGCTTTAGGCACTGTGGTCCTTTAAGTCCATCACTGCCCTGGCCTGGCTGGAGGTGGAGGCTTATTTTATAAACTCTGTAGGATCATTTAGAAATAGCATTTTCAAGAATCACAGAGAAAAGTTTCTCATTGCAGATGATATCTAAGACTGTTGCCAATAATGCATTGAGAATGTGGCATTTGGACCCCAAAGAGAAATCAGAGCCTCCTTTTCTTCTTAAGTAAATCAGAATCTTATTCAGAAAGCACTTGTGTGAGCACTAGCAAGTCCTCTGGTAGCATTTCTGGCTAAAATGGAGTCAGCTCTGCCTCTGAGGACGCCTTAGAAATGGGGTGGAGGATAGACGGTTGCCAGTAAGGATTTATCGACACATCTGCACTAATGTACAAATCAGTGTACATTATTGAATAGGGAGACTTGAAGGATAAAAGTTGTCACTACCAGCTAGCAGTTCTCAGTACAGTGGGGGTGATGAAATACGCATGCCATTTGGTCCAGGTGAAGTGTGAATTTGGTCGGTAGAGCATGGCACAGTCAAAATATGATTTGTGTGCATGGCTGGGGGTTAGTTAAGGCAGAGATAAAGCAGAGATGGAGCTAATGTAAAAACACAGATTTGAAAAGACGGGAAGGTGATGATAGCAGAGCAGCTGCGGTGCTGAAGGCAGAATACTGAGTAAGCGTGGTGTGGTCAGGAGTGATGAGTTGGGGGTGTGATGTTCAGTTACTTGCAATGTGTTCCTTTAGATAAAAAATTTGGATAGAATAATTACAATGGCTCTGGAAAAAATTGGGACTATAGTTAAATGGATATCTTCAAGCAGGGATCATTCATAATTCTAAGCATTTGTGTTTGGCTTAAGAATATAGATTTGTTTATTTATAAGGCAAGACTGCTTAAGGTTCTGAAGTGCTGTACTTGACCTAGTGATGAGATCAAGGAGAGACTAGAGTTATTTTTTAACCATTCCTTTGTGCTAGGTATGCTGCCAAGTACTTTACATGTATCATCTCATATTTTGATAAGAAAACAAAAGCTCTGAGGGGCTGGCTTGCCCCAGTATCACACAGCTAGTGAGGGACAGAGCTGGGATTCCAATCCAGGTGCCACATTGCTGAAGGTATTAGTAGATGAACTTGGGCTTTGCTTAGATCTTCTTTTGTTTTGTTTTTTTTCCTGTGATCAAAAGCATTAACTGAGTTGATGACTAGTATTATCAAGGTGTGAAAGACACAAAGGTTGAAGAAAGAGGCTGTCATGTAAACTGAGGATTGCCTGTGGCATTTTTTTTTTTTGGTGGGGGGTGGAAGAGTTCCTCTATTTGCTGAGTCTTTACAATAGTGACTTCTTTTTTTAGTTGACAAAAATAAAAACTTTTTAAACTCTCTGGGTGGACCAACCATGTGGTGTTAATAATAAATAGCCCCCTTTTATTTATGAATGAGTGGAAAGACGAGATAGCCCCCTAGAAATCTAGAGTTAGAGCAGGGGTGTTGAGTTCACCCCAGGTGCCATCTTTATTGGATAGGTAGGTGGAAGACCTGGTGCCGTGGCATCAGGGATCATTGAGTTGGCAATAGATTTGATTTACTCTAAAGAAATTCCCTGCCTGCCCTGAAGGTTGGAGAGAGCATGATGCTCTGGGAAGCCCATGACCACAGTTTTAGGAGACCTGTCCAGTTTCCTGCTGCTTCCATAGTTACAGTTTAACTTGCTAAGGTTGGTAGGATGAGATGAAAAGGTTGCTCCATGCACCTTCTGTGAGGGCTGGGTAGATAACATGATGGCACATCTGTCAGTGCCAGGAGCTGGACGCCTCGGGAGCCCTTCCCCCGCCTCCCTTGAGTAATGCCAAGCTTTCTGGACCCAGCGCTCTGTGCTGTGGGCAGGGAGTCAGAGAGCTCTGGGTGGGAACGTCTGTCCTAGCTTCATCCCTCAACATCCAGAGGGCCTGGGCCCTCCTTGTGTGAGAACTGTCAGAGGGAGTTAGAAAGGTGAGTAAGTGTATGCTGACCTGCTCCAGGGATTCATAAATCTGACAGCCTTTGTTAAAAATTAGCTGGCCTCATTATCAGCTCAGTTGTGGCTGACCTGTCCCAGGTGAACAGTCAGACCAAGTATTGGTGAAGGTTAGGTGCTGTTGTAATGAACCCTTTTATTTGATTCGCTCAAGAGCCTGTGAGGACAAACAGTCATGTTGACTCAAGGCTCGTCTTGCCATGCGCGCTAATGGTGACTCATCTGTGGAGGCCGGGGTAGCTTCTATTTGGACAGTGTTAGATAGTAGCAGAAAACAGTCTACAGAGGTGTGGAAGGAGAAAATAAGTCCTGTTGAAATTAGATACTTCTTTTTCTTACTTGACAGTATTTTTTTTAATTTCTCAATGTTTTTTAAGAAGGCCTTACAGAGAGGAGCAAGACACAAACCAAATGGTCTTATTCAGGGTGGTTGGGAGTGTATGACTGGCCAAAACCAGGCCTGCTCTTCACACAGCCCAGATGCTTGCTTCCTTTCTCTAGCAGTTGAGGAATGATTTACATTGGAGGAGCTGAAAAGAATCTCAAGTTCATTTATTCATTTTGTTACTTGGACTATACCTCTTATTTTGTATTTGTTCTTCTTTTCTTTTTAATGTTTGGAGCTGCTGTTTGTCATATACTCCTCCTTTAAACTGATTACAGCCTGAACCACTGTTATTACTTCCGCCAAGTGCTGGTTCAAAAGGAGAAACGTGTTATTATCTTTGGGGGAGGCTCCTCGTGCTCTTCAAGCGTCAGCCAGTGCCGAGTGCCATCTGCCCTGCCTGCCCACAATTTCCACCTGCTCCTCTTTCTCTGTCTCTGACAATCACCCTTTAGGATATCTTGGATCTGGAGCTGAAAAAGTTAGTCTGCTTTTATTATATCAAAAATCACCTTTCTTCTAACCTACAGCAAAGAAGAGCTCATTTCTCTCTGCTCAGGTGAGGATTTAGAAACGTAGGCAGAGGATGGTTAGATAGCATCACTGACTCAGTGGACATGAATCTGAGAAAACTCCAGGAGATAGTGAAGAACAGGGAGGCCTGGTGTGCTACAGTCCATGGGGTCATAAAGAGTCAGACACAACTTGGCCACTGAACAACAACAGGAGGTTATGAGGAGAAGTTTAGAAAAGGCAAATCTGCCTTATGGGCCTGAGGGTGTAATGGCTTGTGGATCTTATTATCTACTTTGAAGTAGCTAGTCCAGTCAGTGTAACATAATAATAAATGATTTAATGGAATTGGGCCCAACATTTGCTCAGTTCCGAGGGCACTGAGTTTGACCCACAGGCTGGCAGTTGGTGTCCTTAGCTGGGCAGCTGTGGTGGAGGGCAGCATGTCCTTCCCGCTGCCTCATGCTTGGGGTAGCCCCTTTCCCTGAGAGGTTTACCGATGGCGCAGAGAAGCCGGAAGGAAAACTTGTGTCACTCATGCCCTGTCCAGCTATGTTCTCCTCTGTCGAGGGGCAGCTCGCGAAGCATGCACCCGCCCCTCCCCTGTGGGGGCCAGTGGGAGCGTGGTAGCCAGTTATATAAACTCATTGAGCACTTACTCTGTGCCAGGCACTGTGCGGAGGACTTTTTAAATTTTAATATTTGTTAAAATTATCAGTGTACATAGTATAAGGAGCTAAGTAGTTCTACAAAGTTTATTATAAAAACACCAGTCACCTTCCTGCCTCCCAGCACCCAGAGGCAGAGGCAGCAGTCTGACATCTGTTTCTTTTAGTCCACACAACAGGGCCATGATACAGGCTCTGTCATTATCCCTGTTTATAGCTGCTGAGACTGAAGGCACACAGGTTCCATGGCCTGCCCAAGCTCATGCAGCTTGAAAACGGTAAAACCAGGATATGAACAAAACCAGTTCTTTTTGACTCCTGAGTCTGCTTTCTTGACCATCTATTGCCTTGCTTCCTAGGTGCAAATAGTATTCAAGTACATATTTTTATTGGCTGAGCTTACAGCTGTGGGCTCGGAATAGCATGCTTTCTGTGGTACACTGCTACATTTCAAATGAGAATCAAGCCAATTATTGACCAGATATTATGTGACTTCTCTACTGCTAAACCCCTCTCTCTCCACAAGCTGCTATCTCTGGTGGCTACAGAAATCAGCCTCTCTCTCTCCATCCTCCATAAAGGGAAACGATTCCCTGGAACCTCATGGTCACTTGGGTATAGATGTTTGATGACACTGAAATTTCCTTTAACTCACTTTTGTGAGAGTAGCACCTTGTCTGTATTCCATGACTGTGGCCAGAAGATACAGTCTGGAGTTTTTTTTCATTTTCCTATAATGAATCTAAAATCTCCCTTTGAACATAATATTTTAAAACTAGAACATGCTTAGGGCTGTCTTACTCCCTTTAAAGCCAGATTTTGTTTCTGAAAAGGCTATCTGGACAGTGAATATTTTACAGTTAGTATGAGCCCTTGGAGAAGACAACGGCACCCCACTCCAGTACTCTTGCTTGGAAAATCCCATGGATGGAGGAGCCTGGTTAGGCTGCAGTCAGACAGTCGCTAAGAGTCGGACACGACTGAGCGACTTCACTTTCACTTTTCACTTTCATGCATTGGAGAAGGAAATGGCAACCCACTCCAGTGTTCTTGCCTGGAGAATCCCAGGGACAGGGGAGCCTGGTGGGCTGCCATCTGTGGGGTCGCACAGAGTCAGACACAGCTGAAGTGACTTAGCAGCAGCAGCAGCAGCAGCATGAGCCCTGAAGTGGAAGTTTACGTGGTTTGTTCAAGACCAAAGTGGGTAATAGAAGGTAGAAGGAGGAGAAGTTGGAGGATGGAGACCAGATCGTGGAAGGATTTCTGGATCTTTGTGAAGCTTGGGCTTTTGCCCTGAGGAGCAGAGATTGGAACCATTAAAGGATTTTGAGCAGAGGGGTGATGTGATCTGACTTCATGTAGTGAAAGATACGTTCTGCACTCATGTGGAGAGTAAAGGACAAGGATAGAAGCAGGAGACTAGTGGGGAAGTTAGTGCAATCATGTGGATAAAAAGAATGGGCACTTTGTGCCAGAGTGGTAGCCAGATAGGTTGGAGCAGTGATCTGTGTCTGCGTCTGCTTTATTAGCTGGAACGGTCAGGATTTGCGAATGAGTCAGAAGCGTGGTGTAAGGGGGAATAGAAGATGACAAGGTTCTGGCCTGAGCAACTGGAAGGGTAGAATTGCTCTCCATGGAGAGAGGAAAGGCTGTGGGAGAGGTGGGCAGAGATCAGGAACTCCATTTGGAATACATTGGAGATTTCTGTAAACATCCAAATGGAGGCATCAGGGAAGCTGTTGTGTATCCAAATTGGTAACATGGTTTAGGAGAAAGGGTTTGGTGGAGATAAGATATTTGGGAGTCATTCCATATGGATGATATCTAACACTGTGAGCCTGGCTGCTGTCCACAAAGTGATGAGTCTGTGTTGAGCAGGGGTCTCTCAGCCAGTTGAATAAGACTATTGGCATTTTAGGTCAGATGAGTCTTCTTTTGTTGCAGGGGGGTGCCGCTCTTATGCACTGCAAGATGTTCAGTAACATCCCTGGCCTTTACCTATTGGAAGCCAATGGCACCTCCTTGGCCCCAACTGTAACAACCAGTAAGGAAGTTGTCACTGACTTGCTCACATTCACTTGCTCAAATTGGGGCTGGGCAGTGGGCTGGAACTCAGGGAACCCAGTTTGAGTCTTATGTTCTAGACTACATTACGCTGAGGCCTGCTGGCAGGAAGGAAAGTTTGTTTGCTGTTCTCTGAAGGTAGTCTCTACACTTATGTCGGGTGGTAGAGACCTTCTTGTTAATCTTCAGGAGCACAAAAGAATTCATGGCCAAGGAAAAAGCAGTACCTGGCAGCTGAGGAAATTGGCCCAGTTTGCTGGCAGATTAGCACATTTTGTACAGAAGAGGTTTGTTAGGAAACTCTGGTTTAATGATATTAAGATGACTCCTTTCTGAAGCCCAGAAGAACCCGTTAAGTCCTCCCAGCCTTGCTGGTTGCATTGGCATGGGTCATACGTACATTTTAAAAATAAGCAAATACCATGAGTCTTAGAAAGTGTCTTTTGTTGTTTGTAATTTGAGTATAAAAAGTTACTTCCAGGAGCTTTCCCTTCTGTACCTCAACAGCTTCAAAGCTGAACGTTCAGCTCCATCTTCTGTGCTTTGGGGCTCTGAGCATTGTTTCAGGCTGAGCTGACACTGGGCAGTCTTGTAACTGAAACATAGCTAGTGTTCCCATATTTTTACTTCAGTTGTAAGGATGTATTCTTTTCTCTATACTCCGAATTTAGCATTGTAATTTCTGATGAAAATTCTCAGAGTGGGACTTTGTCAGTTTACAGGTTCAAACAGATAAGTTTAATTCAGAGATGCAAGGATGTGGGCTGCGCAGGTGCTCTCGGCCAAGTCTGCTCCGACTCCAGCAGGACCAGGTGCATGATGTGAGACCCATGGTGGCTGCACATCGGGGGGACCGTGTGGGCTTCCTTAGAGCTCTGCTTAGGGAGACCCTTGTCAAAACTTTGGGCATTCACCTGCAGAAGCTTGAATGTCCAAAGTCTTGGGCTTTTGCTATAATTTCACCACCTAAAGGCAAATCAGAACTAACAGGGAGCTTTGGTATTTAGTCACTAAGGGACATGTCCTTGGTTGCTCAGCCTGTGTTAATCCTTCATAAGAATTTACTGTCTGATTACATAGATGTGACTAGCTCATAGGAAAGAAGGAGACCAGTAAAGATGAAGTATATTGAGTTTTGAGTGCTCTTGAATCTGAAGGAAGGAGAAGGCAATGAGGTTTGGGAGTAGCCAGGAAACTGCTATCTTGATGAATGATAGATTCATACTGAAATTTCCAAGGTGGTCCAGGGGTCAGGACTCTCTACTTACATTGCAGGGCACTGAGTTCCATCCCTGGTCAGTGAACTGAGATCCCACATGCCATGCACATGACCCCCCCCCCCCCCCCCCCCCCCCCCCCCCCACCACCAAACACAATAACACC
>SJYC01137386.1:0-27358 GCA_006408675.1 Madoqua kirkii
GAGTCTGTCTCTTATACACCTCTAGAGGTGTATAAGAGACAGCCCCCCACCTGCCCCCCCCACAAAAAAAGAAAGTAAAATGATAGATTCAAACTGATTTGGAGGAAAAAGGAGCCACATGCAGGAAGACCCAGAGACATTCACAGGCAGTGTTCCTGGGACACCAGCCAGCCTGACTGTGCTGAGTGAGGTCTGCTTAAAGAGGGTGGGGTGAATTTTGGAGGACAGCCTTGGAAAGCCAAGCAAAGGAGAGTTCACATTTAATTTGAAAGGAAACAGTGCCTGCAGTGCTTTTGAGCAGGAAAGTGGCACGATGAAGCCAAGTATGGCTGAAGGAGAGACAGTTTATTCTCCCTCAGTCAGCCAGTGGTTGTCCAGGGTAGGGGAGGTGATGCTGTGAATCCACTGTGAGAGAGGCAGGGGAATACTGGGGCTTGAATGGAGACTGCGAGAGGAGGTGGGGCCCACAGCCTCACCCCGGGCCTCCGGGCTTCCACAGGACGGTACCCGTGGCCACGTGGTGGGGCACTTGGGTGAGCTTTCCCTCCTTTTAGGCGTCCTCCCCAGTGAGACGCTTACCACTTCTCTCTTCCTTTCTAGGAATCCCCTGTGCCCTAGGAGATGGCCATGAGAGAGCTCTCTGTCTGCCAGCATGCCACCTGGATTCTAGCACACTTGACATTACATGAGATCTTGGGGGTTAGAATTTCAAATAGTAAATAGCCTTTTCTGAAGTCTTTAATGAAAGGGGAAGTCAAACTTAGCCAATATCCTTCATCCCCTTATAGGATTTTCAGTAATACAATTTCATTCGCAGTGATGTTTGAGTTTTATTCTTTATGGTGATTTTCTTGATCTGTCAGGAGGTAGGTGAAGGCTCTGAAAGCTTGGTCCTAGGGAGCTTCGGAGGAAGGGAAGATGAATGACAGAGGAATAAGGAGGGATGCATGATGGAAGGAATGAGTGGGTGGATAGAGGGGGAATGGAGAAGGTCCCCAGCAGGATTGTAGAAGTTAGTTAAGAGCAACAGAAAAACTGTCTTATCGAGGTAAGTATAAAAATTGCTTTAAGGGCATTTAAAACACTAATTCACCATACTTAAAACTGAGTTAAGCTTTTAAGCACAACTTTGACACAGAAACTGTGAACTGAGCCTGTCTCATGAACAGTTTTCATGCATAAAAGTACATTTGTTTTCTTTTCTTTGGCTGATTCTCACACTTGTCTTCAGCCATTGCATCAAATACATCTTTGAGGACTGTTGCATGAAAGTGGCTTGAACACCAAGGTTAAAGCGTCCACAGAAGTACCTGTCTTGCTGATCTGGCCCTGCTGTCCCACCAGCGAGCCGCCTTGAGTGGTCAGCACCTCTGGAGGGAAGGGCCTTACTTTGTGTGCTCCCGGGAGAGGAGTCCTCACTGCGCTGCCCACTGCTGCAGCACAGACTCGACTTCTAATCAACAAGAGACAAATAGATTCTCTCAGGGCTTGGTCAGTCTCTGGGCCTCACCAGCTAGGCCAGCCCCGTGACAGGGCCTCACCACAGCAGATCTGCAGGGCAGGACCAGAGCAGAACTTAGTACCAAACCGTGTATTCTTCTGTGTTTGCATTCAGGGCACATAAGCAATACAAAAGAAGTGCTAGGTGGGCAAAGCATTGGCTGGGACTGGCCCAGGAAGAGAGAGAGGAGGGCCCGGTGGTGTTATCTGATGCTGCCATCAGTACATACTGCAAGAGCATGCTATTTCACAGCTGTGCAGCAAACACTCTGCCTTTTTAGTAACCAGCATGAACCTTTTTATTTATTTAAATCAAATCACAAATTAAATAAAGACAGGTATGTGAAAGTTTTTGTGTTGTGATGCTTTATCTAAACCGACTTTCATATAGGAAGAGTAACCCCAGAAGCCCTCATAAGACATCCTTGTTTCATTAGGAATTTTAATCTTTTTTTCTCCTCTGGAAGTTTAAACAGATGGCTCAGCAACGCAGATTATTCCATAGTTCATTCATTCATTTTACTGATACCTGGGTCTTAACTCTATGCCAGGCACCAATAAGTGGCAGAAACAGGTTCTGCCATCTTGAAAGGGCGACTTTTTCTGCTAATAGCACGATCTTCCTGCTGATAAACATCAGTAAGTATTCCAGCTGGAACAAAACTAGTTTCCTGGGGTTTTCTTTTTCTTCTTTTTGGAAAAGTTATTTTGATTTCTGTGTAATTTTAGGAAGAATTTAAAGATATTGTAGGTGCCCATTCACATAAAATCAGTGAAAACCAAAACACCAGCTTTATCAGCCATTGTGAAAAACAAATCATAGAGATAGTTTTATTTTTAGTTTTGCTTTGAGCCCCAGGCCCACAAGTACTAGATCTTAAATCGCCCTTTCAGAAGATTGTGATGAATGAAACTGAGCTTGTCTGTTTATGTCTACAAGTGTTCTCTTTTAAAAATATTTTAGGAGGTTAGCAAAATTATGGCTCACAATGGTTATTACCTTTCAGAAGCACAGTCAGGGACCTGGCCCAGCTACTGGAATCTTCCAGCTGGTCTGAGGCCAGAGTCTCTTCCCAAACGCCCACGAGCAGAGAGGCCCCTCCATCTTAGCTGGCTAGTGTGGGACTCAAGTGGTTTAAGGGGACTCACCTGCCCCGTTGCCAGTAGAATTGAGGTCCCAGGGCTCACAGCCATGATGGTGTCCATCAAAAAGCTTAGGGAGGCAAACAGGCAGCACCTCAAACCCTGTGGACCTAAAGGCTGCCACTCCATCAGGAATGCTTTCTGGTCCCTTAGCAGATGTGGGGCCTCTCCCAAGAAATGTAGCGCTAGAAAAGCCATTTCTGCGCAAGTTGGTCCTGGGTTTTTTTAGACCTGGAGAGTCAGATAGAGGAGTTCTTCTCTGGGTTTTGTCATTCACATCCTCTATTAGTATGCCTAAATCCAGCCTTGCTGCTAGTGATGTGGTGAGAGATGAATCCTCATAGAGAGGAGGGTGACCTTGTGCATCAGACTCAGTGAGCTTTGTAATCATGCTGTGATGATGTCCTTCTCTGCTTGTTGGAGTTTAACTCTGGGCTCTGTAGTACCATCTGATGCATCCATCCCTATATCTATTTTCCTTATTTGTGGCACAGCGGCTGTAGAAGAGATGTCAGGGATGCCAGACTAATGAAAATATTTGGCATTTGATTTTATTCTGTGTTTGCATTCAGGGCACATAAGCAATACAAAAGAAGTGCTAGGTGGGCAAAGCATTGGCTGGGACTGGCCCAGGAAGAGAGAGAGGAGGGCCCGGTGGTGTTATCTGATGCTGCCATCAGTACATACTGCAAGAGCATGCTATTTCACAGCTTGCAGCAAACACTCTGCCTTTTTAGTAACCAGCATGAACCTTTTTATTTATTTAAATCAAATCACAAATTAAATAAAGACAGGTATGTGAAAGTTTTTGTGTTGTGATGCTTTATCTAAACCGACTTTCATATAGGAAGAGTAACCCCAAAAGCCCTCATAAGACATCCTTGTTTCATTAGGAATTTTAATCTTTTTTTCTCCTCTGGAAGTTTAAACAGATGGCTCAGCAACGCAGATTATTCCATAGTTCATTCATTCATTTTACTGATACCTGGGTCTTAACTCTATGCCAGGCACCAATAAGTGGCAGAAACAGGTTCTGCCATCTTGAAAGGGCGACTTTTTCTGCTAATAGCACGATCTTCCTGCTGATAAACATCAGTAAGTATTCCAGCTGGAACAAAACTAGTTTCCTGGGGTTTTCTTTTTCTTCTTTTTGGAAAAGTTATTTTGATTTCTGTGTAATTTTAGGAAGAATTTAAAGATATTGTAGGTGCCCATTCACATAAAATCAGTGAAAACCAAAACACCAGCTTTATCAGCCATTGTGAAAAACAAATCATAGAGATAGTTTTATTTTTAGTTTTGCTTTGAGCCCCAGGCCCACAAGTACTAGATCTTAAATCGCCCTTTCAGAAGATTGTGATGAATGAAACTGAGCTTGTCTGTTTATGTCTACAAGTGTTCTCTTTTAAAAATATTTTAGGAGGTTAGCAAAATTATGGCTCACAATGGTTATTACCTTTCAGAAGCACAGTCAGGGACCTGGCCCAGCTACTGGAATCTTCCAGCTGGTCTGAGGCCAGAGTCTCTTCCCAAACGCCCACGAGCAGAGAGGCCCCTCCATCTTAGCTGGCTAGTGTGGGACTCAAGTGGTTTAAGGGGACTCACCTGCCCCGTTGCCAGTAGAATTGAGGTCCCAGGGCTCACAGCCATGATGGTGTCCATCAAAAAGCTTAGGGAGGCAAACAGGCAGCACCTCAAACCCTGTGGACCTAAAGGCTGCCACTCCATCAGGAAGCTTTCTGGTCCCTTAGCAGATGTGGG
Source organism: Madoqua kirkii (assembly GCA_006408675.1). Classification (NCBI taxonomy): domain Eukaryota; kingdom Metazoa; phylum Chordata; class Mammalia; order Artiodactyla; family Bovidae; genus Madoqua; species Madoqua kirkii. The sequence goes on from SJYC01137386.1 coordinate 4,405, forward strand.
GCCTCTCCCAAGAAATGTAGCGCTAGAAAAGCCATTTCTGCGCAAGTTGGTCCTGGGTTTTTTTAGACCTGGAGAGTCAGATAGAGGAGTTCTTCTCTGGGTTTTGTCATTCACATCCTCTGTTAGTATGCCTAAATCCAGCCTTGCTGCTAGTGATGTGGTGAGAGATGAATCCTCATAGAGAGGAGGGTGACCTTGTGCATCAGACTCAGTGAGCTTTGTAATCATGCTGTGATGATGTCCTTCTCTGCTTGTTGGAGTTTAACTCTGGGCTCTGTAGTACCATCTGATGCATCCATCCCTATATCTATTTTCCTTATTTGTGGCACAGCGGCTGTAGAAGAGATGTCAGGGATGCCAGACTAATGAAAATATTTGGCATTTGATTTTCCCAGGGGTAACAGTTGACGAGCCGCTAGGTCTCAGGAGAGAGTGAACACTTACCTGTGCCAAACCCTACTTTTAGATGGGCGTTGGAGACATTAGCCACCAGAACCTGTTACACTGGGTCTTAGAACTCCAGTGGAACCTGAAATTTGGATGGGCCTCTAGTTTCGAGTAGAGGCGAAAGGCGCCCACTCTTAGGAAAGGCGCCTCATGCTTGGCCTCCTGCCATCAGACACCCTGGACAAGCTGTTCCTGGAATCTCCACCAGGCTTCTGTGTGACTCGTGTTGCGTTGCTGTATTCTGTGATGCACTTGTGATGCCTGTAATCCTGCATGTGGGGAGTCTAGATGATCAAGTCGTTTTGAAATAGACTCAGCTTCGTCTCTCTTCCTTGAAGTGATGGTAGTTAATCTTGGGGGGAAGGAAGATAGAGCTTGTTCTTTAAGCCACGTTTCTGCACCAATTAAACATGAACAACTCCAATATGCCATTATCTGGATGAAAAGGAATTAGGTGGCATTTTTCTTCCCAAAAGGCACACAGCACCTCAGTCAGTAAATAGGTGGTCAGCGAAAATTCTTAATGTAAGCTAGTTAAAAACCACATTGCATATTCTAAGGACCAGAGTCTTCAGGTGAAAATCTGAAAATGCCTGTATGTATACTTCTCTCTCTGCCAATTGCTTGGGATCCATTCATTTTATCTGTAATTAGGAATGCACGACCACTCTTTGGCAAAGTCATCAACTCCCTTCTCCAAACATTCCAGAAAAGTCACAAGCCTAGTGCTTGCTTTATAAAGTCCCACATGAAGTGTGTGAAGCTTCCGTGTAGAAAGTAGTCTAATTTAGGGGTAAAGGGGGAAAAAAATTCATAGAAGACAAAAGCGTGTTTGTTTTTCAGGGTTTCTTTTCTCTGTGCATGTTTTCTTGCACAAAGCCCTTTGAGCATTGTGTTAGTTCTAAATCTTAAAGGGATCTAAGCCTTTGTCGCTCTCCTTGGATTGTTGTTGTGAGTGAACGTTGTCAGGAAGTACCGAGAGCAGTGTGTTTTAAGCTGCTTTAATTTCTACCTCTGGGGCGTGTGACCCTCCAGCCAGGCCCCACACCATGGGGTCTGAGAGCCCTCTGCTCGCCCTGCCCACACTTGACCGAGTGGCTGGGTCTGTGACCACCGAGGTGGCGTGACGGCCTCCACTTGCCTGCTGATGGCACAGTGAATCGAGGGCTGGCAGACCTGGCATTTGAACCACCACTGCTCCACTCACCAGCTCTGTGCTCCCAGTCAGGTTGCTGCCTCACTTCTGTGAGCTTGGAGAGCATGCTCACCGAGATTAGTCTGTGTGAGAATTCAGGAGAGCACTTTCACCTGCCCCAGCAGCCCCCGGCACGCAGCTGATGCTGTATCGTTGTTGGCCTGTCTGTCCCCTATTTTCACTTCTCTGGCAACACCACCAGGCAGCCCAAGACCTGTATCTGGTCTCTTAAGGCTTTTTATGGGAGAGGAAATAAAACAACAAAAGGCAATTTCATTTTTTTCCACTCAGGGGGAGAAAACTTGAATCTCATGTTCCCTATTCTTGGCAGCTTTGACCCCTGGTCTAAATAAGCGTGATCAAAGAGCTTTTTTTTTCTCCTTAGAATACTGTTTTTCAGCCTCCTGAGTTAGGTACTTTGAGTCAGGTCCTTAATCTGTAAGTTTAAAGAAGCAGTCTGAGATCCTTTGAGGGCAAGGGACTTTACTCAGGGCCACTTGGAGAGCTAAGTGCAAAGCCGGGAGCAAAACCCTGATCTCCTCTCACTTCTGTGGAACCGCGGCCCACCGCCTTGGGAACAAGTGCGAGCTGTGCATCTCGAGCTAACCGTTCCGAGGGAGCCCACCCTCTCTGGGACCTAGGAGGCTGTGACCAGATGGGTGCATGACCCGGATGCGTGTGCCCCCAAGCCTGGGTGGCTGTTTAAAAACTTAGTATAGGGGACTTCCCCAGGAGTCAGGTGGTTCAGGCTCCACCTTTCCATGCAAGGAGCACAGGTTCGATCCCTGGTCGGGGAACTAAGATCCCACATGCCACACTGTGTGACCAGAAACAACAGGAAAAACTTGGTTTGGAAAGGCCAACATTCTTGTGACTTAAAAGGGTCTGATGCTGCAGGTGGTAGTCTGAGAAATACCTGTCTTCTTTCAGCTGTTAAATCAGTAGTACTTACTGGGTGCCGATAGGTACTGCTCAGGGACAGGTGTGTTAGAGATATGGCAGCAAACAGAAAGGGATTCTGTTCTCATCACTGGCAACCCTGCAGCCATGCACTTCTTTACATTTTTTTTCTAAAGGAAAGTGTCCTTTTTAAAGAAAATCAGATTCTAACCATCCATGTCCATGGGCCCTGCTGCTTCTGAAGTCACCTTGGGGTGTCGGGCCTTTCGTGAAGCTAATTCCCAGTTACCTTTGCCCGCCCAGGTCTTGGCATTGACCCGGTCTCTTCAAGGCGCACACTTCAGGGAGTGGTGGAGTGGGGAGGCACAGGACGTCCTCCAGCGAATTCATGCAGCTGCTTTTGGGGTTGGCACCTCTTCGTGTCTCATTCTTAACATAAGGGAAAAGGGAAACTGGTGCTTTGTCCACCAGCCAAGCAGCAGAGAAAATAAAATGCCTTTGGGAATTTGGAACAAACCTTATCATCACATGGCCAGGGAGAGGCAATGTGAAGAGACAAAGATCAGACTTGGGCTTGACTCTTTGCTCTGCCCTTTACTACCTACGTGACTTTGAGCAAATCTCCTCCTTTCTGCAGTCAGGTGGGCATAACAGCACTCAGCCTGGCCTTGGGTGAGAGGTGACGACAGTGCACCACAGCCCTGCTGCCGCGCCCGGCCTGGGTGCCTACTGGACGGCTGCTGCCTCTGCGCCGGTGTGTGCGTAGATACGTGTGTGTCTCATCGGCCCACAGTGGCCTGCATCTGAGGTCAAGGTGCAGAAAGCGGTGTCCAAGGATCTTTAGCAGAGATGTAAGACATTGTCAGGATGGAAGGAAGACTTTGTGACCTGGGTGGAGGGGAGTTGGTACCAGTTGATGTAGAAGTTGAGAGATGGAGTCTGCCCACTAGCCCCAGCTCTCTTGGATGATATGTTTGAGGGATGATACTCAGCACCTCGCACTGTGCCGGTCTGTGGCCTCCTGTGGATTGGCATGGCAGCGTCAGCCCTCTAGCCATGTTTGTGCCTCAGGGCTTCCATCTGGCTCACGGAAACCCTGGGTTCTTTCACTTGGGTTGGTTGTCTCATTGTCCCTGCTCTGTCTGCCAGCACTGACTGTGTTCACTCTCTTCCAGGGGCTCCACGGGCCTTACCCCTTCGGCCAGTCTTAAACGGGTGTCAGCAAGAAGAAAAACTAACAGAAGGCTTGACTCTGGGTGGGGAAGGGCAAGGGGTTCCTCTGGATTGCAGACCACATCGCACAGACCCCTGGCTCTGACCCCCGTCCTGGAAGAAGAGGAAGACGCAGAAAAGACTAGCTTTGAGTAAACTCAGTGTGCGTGTGTGAGTGCCGAGTCGCAGGAGTGATGTTGAGGCTACCAAGAAGAGATCCATACAGCCACTTTGGGCTTTGTTTGTTAGGTGTCAGTCTAACAAGTCACTAGGTTGCTCGGGAAGGAAAAGAAAAAAATGTTTAAATGGGGGAAAAAAAGCCATCTTTTTAAACAAAAATTATTTTGCCTACAGACAGGTTGTAGTTTCGAGCACATGTTAATCCCCCCCCCCTTCCCCACTTTTTTTTTTGCCCCCCCCTTTTTAGATAAGGGATAACATGCTGTTTATAGAATAGCTGCTTGCTCTGGAAGCGATTCGGGTTAAAAGCTGGTGCGGCCTGCATGGGGACCGTGCGGGTCAGTGCTGCAGGACAACACCTGCCTCCTGACTCCTTGAGTCTCTGACTCCTTTTTTAATGGCACCAGCCAATGAATTACCATGCTTTTCCTCCTCTTTTCTCTTTAATCTTCTGTTGATTTACACCTTTGCATTTGTATGCGTCAACCCTGTGGCTTGTTACCACCAGAACCTTTCTGAAGACCAGACTTCCCTGTGCGGCCAGCAGTGGAAGCCTGGAGGACAGAGCCTCTGAGGCCGAGAGGTGTCCTCCTGCATACGTGTGTAGCAGCTCAGATCACTTCCCTTCCCGGCGCCGACACGCTCACCGCACGGCTCTCTTGGATGCTTGGCACCCAGCGGCTCCCCATTCACTCTGGGAGCAGTGCCTCTGTGCTGCGGGCACGCGTGCCTGTGCGCCCTGTGCACGCGTGCAGCAGTCGGTGCTGCTCACCAGCGAGTGTGCAGCAGGCGGGTGTGGAGGTGCCCGTGCTTCTCTGTTGTCACACAGCTCCCTCTCCTGTGTCTCCCTGCTGTCGTTCCGTGGGGTGTCTTCGCAGCCTGTTAGCAGAGGCTGTGCTGTTCAGGTATGAAAACGTGGCCCCAGGTGGGGGACTCGCCACAGGGAAGGGCCACTCTTACTACCGTGTGATCTTGGAGACCTCGTTTTGCTGGGAATGAAAGGACCCCCGCCCCAGGCAGGATGCCTACTGACTAGGAGGAGGCATGCTCGGGGCGGCCCCGTGGAGCCCGGGCAGATAGACCAGCTGCTGACGGGAATGGGTGGCCCCACAGGCACGCTTTGGGTTCTGAGCAGGCTAGGATGTGGACGCCTCCATGGGGAGCTGGAACCAGGCCAGAACAGCTGTCTGCCAAAGATACAAGAATATGCAAAGGCCCTCTTCTCTTCTCAGCCCCTCCTTCCCTGAGTCTTGGTTGGTTTGATAGCCGGGATTTGGATCTAGGGTGCAGCTGCTGGATCGCTGGCCTGTTGCCACACCGCCCCCCTCCCCAGGGGTGTGAACCGGCAGGGAGACCAGGTCGATATGCGGCAAGGGGTCGTGTAGCTGGGTGTGGGTGAGGGGCTGCCTGCCTGTCTGTCTGGGTGTCTGAGTTCTGGACATGTGTGTTGTTTGTGTCTCCTCATCCTCTTCTGAGACTGTTGTTTTTTTTTAAAAGATTGACATTTGTATGCGTCAACCCTGTGGCTTGTTACCACCAGAACCTTTCTGAAGACCAGACTTCCCTGTGCGGCCAGCAGTGGAAGCCTGGAGGACAGAGCCTCTGAGGCCGAGAGGTGTCCTCCTGCATACGTGTGTAGCAGCTCAGATCACTTCCCTTCCCGGCGCCGACACGCTCACCGCACGGCTCTCTTGGATGCTTGGCACCCAGCGGCTCCCCATTCACTCTGGGAGCAGTGCCTCTGTGCTGCGGGCACGCGTGCCTGTGCGCCCTGTGCACGCGTGCAGCAGTCGGTGCTGCTCACCAGCGAGTGTGCAGCAGGCGGGTGTGGAGGTGCCCGTGCTTCTCTGTTGTCACACAGCTCCCTCTCCTGTGTCTCCCTGCTGTCGTTCCGTGGGGTGTCTTCGCAGCCTGTTAGCAGAGGCTGTGCTGTTCAGGTATGAAAACGTGGCCCCAGGTGGGGGACTCGCCACAGGGAAGGGCCACTCTTACTACCGTGTGATCTTGGAGACCTCGTTTTGCTGGGAATGAAAGGACCCCCACCCCAGGCAGGATGCCTACTGACTAGGAGGAGGCATGCTCGGGGCGGCCCCGTGGAGCCCGGGCGGATAGACCAGCTGCTGACGGGAATGGGTGGCCCCACAGGCACGCTTTGGGTTCTGAGCAGGCTAGGATGTGGACGCCTCCATGGGGAGCTGGAACCAGGCCAGAACAGCTGTCTGCCAAAGATACAAGAATATGCAAAGGCCCTCTTCTCTTCTCAGCCCCTCCTTCCCTGAGTCTTGGTTGGTTTGATAGCCGGGATTTGGATCTAGGGTGCAGCTGCTGGATCGCTGGCCTGTTGCCACACCGCCCCCCTCCCCAGGGGTGTGAACCGGCAGGGAGACCAGGTCGATATGCGGCAAGGGGTCGTGTAGCTGGGTGTGGGTGAGGGGCTGCCTGCCTGTCTGTCTGGGTGTCTGAGTTCTGGACATGTGTGTTGTTTGTGTCTCCTCATCCTCTTCTGAGACTGTTGTTTTTTTTTTAAAAGCTTGACTGTGAGAGAAAAGCTTGTATGCAATTCCCCCAATGCCTCCCCACCTCTCCTCTCCCTCTCCAGAATAAAGGGGGAGTAAACTCTGGTCCACTGGAGGAACTCCAAGGGAGGGTGGAGCCAGGCGCTGAGAGGGCTCACACTGGGGCACCGACTCTCTCTGCACACAGAGAGCACCCCATTGCCAGCAGAGTAGAGGGGAGTCCCTGCCGGGTGCCCAGGCCACCACAGGTCTGAGCCAGGGGCTCACGATGGCTTTTTGTTTGAGGGCCCTATCAGGCCCAGACTGCCGCCACTGTTGGTGCCAGCCTCCTGGACACTGCCCCCCCGGAGCACACCCCCACTCAGCCCCTCCTTGCTTGCTGGCATCGCATCTTCAGCTGCCCACACGGGATGGCAGGAGGCTTCCCATCCCCTGGTTCCCGGCCTCCTGATCTGCCCCACACCGGCCGCCCCTTCGCCTTGCCCCAGAGGGAGCTGCCTGCCGTTGGTTACTCAGCGTTGGCTCGCAGGTCACTGTCGGTGGGTCTGGCCCTGCCAGGGCCCCTGGCTCCTGCTCCTCCTCTTGCTTCTAGGCCATCTCACCTGGCAAGGTAACTGTCCCAAGCATGTTGGCTTCCCTCCCAAGAACAATACCATTTCTGTACACTTCTTCAGAGAGGTGGGCTCCTTGCCGAGACCAGAGCGTGCACAAGCCGTGGAGTAGGGGCGGGAGGAGTCCGAGGTTGCCCCAGGACCTGGAGGCCTTTGTGCCATCATCTGTCTCCTCTCTGATCTGAGTTCCAAGCAAGTCCTGAAGTCCCTCTTCCGTCCTGGTGAGACAGCAGAGGCTACCCTCTCCGTTCCTCTTGGACTCTTTACCAAATGGCAGGCTGCCTCTGGGCAGGACCACCTGTGTCTAGCAGGCAGGAGGGGAGGCAGGCGCCATCCTTCAGGACCTGAGTCCACGGGGGAGGCAGAGGGGCTCAGGCTTGCGAGGAACCTCTCTGTGTGCATGGAGTGAGGTGTGTGTGGGTGTGTGTGCACGTGTGCATGCTTTTTTTTCTTTTTGCCATGGGGACAGTTGAATTTGGGGCATTCTTCTACAAGAAACAAGCCTTCTCTCCCCCATCAAGGACTGGCCGTAAACTTTAGTCCATCAAAGGCACTTGGAGCCACAAAAGAACCTCACCAGGACAGCTGGTGTGGCCCCAAGATGGCCAAGGAGGGGAGAGGGCCTAAGAATAAACACCTCCCCAAACTGAGTGTGAGCCCCAGCAGGAGAGGGTGGTGGGGTTGCCAGGCCCCAGAAGTGCAAGCCAGTTCCCTGCCCCACCCTGCCCTGCCTTTTCGATGTTTCCTTGGGTGAATGCTGGAGCAACTTAGCTGCTGCCTCCTCCTGGACACTGGCATGTAGCAAGCAAGCTGGGTGGGTGTTCATGGCGGGGCCTCGTGGTGCCTGGGAGGAGATGAAGATGAGGAGGTTTTTCCTTACTGTATAAATGAATATTTGTATGATTAAATTAACACACACCAAAAAAAAAAAAAAGAACCCTATTTCCATGTGTGTCAGTGACTTTATTGTGCCCTGAAGTCCCTGTGTAGCCTGCTCTGTGACCCGGTAATGTGACCAGTGACCTTCCGGTTTCCAGGGCCCCTGCCATGCCTCTGTTAGGCCCTGCTCCATCCCCAGCACAGATGGACCAGTTAGTGTGGACTGGCAGCGGGCACTGTATGGACACGTGCTGCACGTCAGGCCCGGCACACGGGTGATAACACCAAGCACCGCCAGTCTCTCCTACTGGAGAATCAGACAAGGGTGAATTGGGATTGGGACTCAAGAGAAGGAACATTTTCCCTGATGTATTTCCTTGGTGGTTCTGGTTGATTTCAGATTAGATATATTTTTGCAGACTGATAGTCTGAGAACCAATTAGGGCCCATGTTCCAGGCAGTTGACAAGCAAATCTGGACCCTACCCCTATGTACTTTTTTGAGACAGACCTATGACCTTGGCCAGGAGATGGTGAGGCAGGTTTTAAGGTCTGTGGCATGAAAGGAACTCAATTGACAAATGCACTAGCAAATGGTGGGCTCACTAGATCCGTGTTTTCATAACTCTTGGGAGCTGAGAACTCAGCTTTGTCCTCAGCTACATCACTCTGTGTGTGCACTGAAGGGAAAGTGAGATCAGAGTGGGAAGAGTTACTTATCACCCAGGCTGGGACCCAGCGCATCAGCTCCCAGATGCTGAGTTCTCACTTAATTGCAGGCCCTGGGTCTGGCCTTCACCCTGTCTAGCAGAGCTGAATGTTCTAAATGCTGACCCTGGCGCTCAGCCGGAGTCTAGGATGTGGGTATGGGGAGGGGGATTGCCCGGCCATCGCCCTGTGAGCAGTTTGGTGAGGGAACTTGTGGCCACAGATTACACGAGACAGGGGCGCCGCAGAAGAACCGGTCTCGGCCACAACATCTCTGTACAGCGTGACACGTGACACGGAGCCCAGCGCGAGGGGGACTGGCCCAGAGACCCCTGGGGTGAGCACCTTGCCTCCGCCATGCCGTGCCAGCGCTCCCGCATCCTGCTTCCTTCCAGGTGCCCACAGCTGTTTGTTTTCTGGAGAAGAAGGGCCCCCACCCTGTCACCTGGGTCTTCTGGCAGCTCAGACCCACTCCCAGGCCTTCCCCAACACCTCTGCCATTGGACAGTTATTTGTTTGGCAGAATCTGTTTGTCTTTGGGGCTGTGACCTGTCAAGAAGTCACCAGGCCCTGGGAGGAAGAAGCAGATTTGATGGTAGCTCCTGGCCGGAGCCATTCCCACGGGGGCAAGGTGACAGGGAGGGCGCTCAGCCGAGCTTTTGTCTGGGGGTTCGGTGGAGGAGGTTGCAGTGGTGTGGGCCCAGCCCTCCAGGCAGAGCAAACAGGTCCTCTCGGCCACCTCCCTGTCCCAGCTCAGGTGGCGCTGGGTGCCTCCCACTCTGTTCTTAGGAAGGCCCCTCCTTTACCTGCTTGGTCTGACCCGGTCACTTTTCCCAGACACCTGGTGGTGTCCAGCCCTGTCTGGCAACCAAGAGAACAGGCTTCAAGGGCACTCATGGCTGCCCTTTATTTCAGTAATTCAGTAATGGGAGCTGGAGAAGGAAATGGCAACCCACTCCAGTATTCCTGCCCGGAGAATCCCGTGGACAGAGGACCTGGCAGGTTGCAGTCCATGGGGTTGCAAGAGTTGGACGTGACTTAGTGACTAAACCACCGCCACCACCAGAGCAGGGAGCGGGCAAGGCTGCTTGAGAAGGGAGAAGGTTGTATGAGTTTGGGAGTCAAGAGTGTTCAGAGAATGGATTCTGACAAGCTAGCGTGACTGATGGATGGGCCTCAGATACCTCCCCTGTAAAATGGAGATCTATTGGTTTAGAAAGCAGGACTTGGGTGGAACTCACAGCTTTTTAAAAATATTCTGAAGTTCTGTGATCTGGAACAGTGCTTCTCAAACCTGACTGTGTTAAAAATGCAAATTCTGATTTAGTAGATCCTGTGAAAGAGGACAAGATTCCACCATTTTAACAAGCACCCTAGTGAATGGGCTCTGCTAGTCCTCCAACCACACTTCACGTGAGGATAAGAAGGTGGTGGTCTGAAGGGGTTCATCCACCCCTGCAGCCACCTGGGCTATGAGACCAAGCCAGATCTAGCCAGGGCTAGGTTGTCCAGACCCACGAGAAATTGAGGGAGCTGAAATCATTTAGAATGGTAATGTTCAAGCTGGGCCATGGTTCCCTGACATTTCCCAGGGTTTATCCAAGGCTGTGATTTCTGACAAATATTATTTCTAGCATTATGTTTTTCCATCACAAACAATAAATGTCTGAGTGTCCACCATAATTATGGTACTATGGCTGAACAGTTCCTATTAAACTGTTTATATGGATGACCTTGTTTAACCCTTCCAACCTTCCAGATGCAGCAGCCACCCTGGCGCTCACGTTTGTGAACAGGTAACCGCGTTTGTGAACAGGTAACCATGGAGTGTTCCAGCTCCGCGAGAAACAGGTGCGAACGAAGGCCGGGAGCATGGTGTAAGCAACCTCGGCTTCATCCTGGGCTGTCTGGGGGGCTCCTCTGAGGACGCTGAGGGTGCAGAGATGGTGGGTGGTTGCACAGCCCGCAGTTCAGCAGGGGGGTTGGGGCAGGAAACACGGTCTGGGAGCGTCATCAGAAATCATTTAAAGCCTCAGGACCAGATGAGGCCATTACAGGAGTGGCCAGACCTGACCCCATGTGTCGCGTGCTCCCACAGTCTGCCGGCTGCCCCAGCTCCCTCCCTCTCAGTCATCTCTGACCAAGGAGGCTTCCTACCTCAGTAACTAAGACTCTTGCGCTCCCAGTGCAGCAGGCCAGGGTTCAATCCCTGACCAGGGGACTGGAGCCTGCGTGCTGCAGTTAAGACCTGGCATAGCCGAATAGACACAGTTTAAGGAAAACGCCCCCCCCGCCCCGCCCCTAACTCGTGCTCTCACCTCTCTCCTGTCCAATCCCCTTCCTGTCCTTGACCCCTGTGTCCCTGCGGATGGTTACAGAGTCACTGAGGGACTAGATGGACCCAGGTGGCTGGGGCGTGGGGCGAGACTGGAGCTCCAGGAGCTTGTTGCTTAGTTCCTGAGGCCCAAATCCCTAGAGCCCCAGAGCCAACTCTGGGAATTCCTCCAGCTGAGCTACGGGAGAGGAGCAGGGCTGTGTGCCTGGGGCCCAAGGAGCAAGGCCCTGCGGTGCCATGCTCACCTACCCCAGGCCCACCAGCCCTGGCCAACAGCCAAGACACTTAAGATCCCTGAGAGGCTGGACTGTGATTGCTTGAGGCCTCTAAGCAGCCAAGGGCCCCCCACACACACAGGGCAGTGGAGAGAGGGGACACAAGCTGAGCTGTGCGGGGATGTCTTCCAAGCCCTGAGCTGAGAGAGAGGAGGGAAGGGGGAGTGTGGAGGGCGGGAGTAGCCCTCCGGGGTGCTGGGACACCGGCCTGGCCTGGCTCCTGGGCCCATAGCTTTTCCAAGTCCGCACACCTCCAGGGCAAGTGTCACCTCAGCTCTCCCCGCCGAGCCTGGCTTTGAACGCAGGCCCTGCTGCTGCTCTGCTCTGTGATTGCTCAAGTGAATGTCAGCCCTGAGAGCCTCCATGTCCTAACCTGTGAACGAGGACAGTTCTTTCTTTCCAGAGGGATCGTGAGAATCAAAGCCCTTCATAAAAGTCTAGCATTGCATACCTGGCGCAGGTGAGTGTCCAGTATGTGGGGGCCACTGTTATTTTGTGACCCTCCAGATGGAGGTCCTGCTCCCAAGGAGAAAGGGACTGGGGCCCTGGGCATTTGGGAGGTGGAGTCTAAGAAATCCACAGCCTGCTCAGGAGTCTCTCCCAGGACCACAGCAAGTCCTTGCCCTGAGGTTATTCCTTAGTCGGGGTGGGAGTTAGGAAGCAGGAAAGGACTGTCCTGGAAGAGGGTCCAGCCCCTTCTAAGAACAAACTCGAGGGGGAGGAAGCGGTCCTCAGGGGCTCTCAGCACGCGTGTTGAGTGAGGAAATGACCGCATGTGTAGGAGACACTGCCTCGTGTGGGACTGGCCTGACTTCTGGAGGCAGACACTGCTTAGTCCAGCACAGACCCCAGACTGTGGGGGCTCCTGGAGAGGGGTCAGCGAGTCACAGGTGCGCTCGAGGTTGAGAACGACAGCCTAGAAGCCTATGAGAACGGTTCGGCCACTGCGGTTTACCACTTCCAAGGGCGGAGCACTGAGGCTCACACGTTTGCTTCCAGGTGCCTGCAAGGACCTGTATCAGGGCCAGGGGTGCAGGCCAGGCCACAGGCGGGCACCAAGATGGCATTGGCACCCCACCCTCGTGGCATCTCCTGCTGTCAAAGGCACCCGGACCCCTTGTGCATCTCCAGCTCTTGCACGCTTGTCTTCACTTAGCTCTCTCTCCCCACATCCTGGCTTCCTGGCAGTTGAGCATGCTTTAACCAGGAACCACGAGGGTATGGGCTTGGGGCTGGGGCAGTGGTTACCAAGATAGGTCAAGATGGCTGTGTGTGCGTGTGTGTGTGTGTGCTGAGCCTCTGCCAGGCCCCCAGATGTGGGTCCTCCAGGGTTGATGAAGACACTTCCCTGAGTGGGAGATGGAACGTAGGAGATGGGTAAAGTGGGAACGGTGGGGAGTGGGGTAGGCTGAGTGTCCTGTGAGAGGAACCCGCGAAGGAGGGTCTCAGAGAGCCAGCCCTCCCTCCAGCGCCTTGGGTTGGAAACAGTGACCATGACCATTCAGTGTATCCCCAAAGGCGAGACCGGAAAGGGCCTTCTCTCCCCACGGACCCCCAGCCAGTATCGGCCACACCCCACCCTGGCTACCTGCAGGACACCTGAGCCAGCGAGGGAGCCAAGGTCCCCCGGGGAAGAGAGAATCTGAGGTTGGGAAGCAGGAAGTGACAGAGTGGGTAGGCTGAGTGTCCTGTGAGAGGAACCCGCGAAGGAGGGTCTCAGAGAGCCAGCCCTCCCTCCAGCGCCTTGGGTTGGAAACAGTGACCATGACCATTCAGTGTATCCCCAAAGGCGAGACCGGAAAGGGCCTTCTCTCCCCACGGACCCCCAGCCAGTATCGGCCACACCCCACCCTGGCTACCTGCAGGACACCTGAGCCAGCGAGGGAGCCAAGGTCCCCCGGGGAAGAGAGAATCTGAGGTTGGGAAGCAGGAAGTGACTCCAGCTGGCTCTGATCCCCAAGCCAGGCATCCAGGCTTGGGGGTCCAGTGAGGCCAGCCATGGTGGTGGTGGTTGGGCCCCAGGGGAGGCAGCCTTGGCTCTGGGGATTCGTTTGCATGGACCGAAGTGGAATTTGCATCTTTGAGAAGTTCCAGCTGTGGGAAGGGAGTGGGTGCCAGGAGCTCTTAGCCAGGCCTTCCGTCTCCCACCTCCCTCTGAATGGGGTGGGTGTAGGGGAGCAGGCCCTGTGCCAGCTAGCTGCCACCTCACCCAGGGTGAGGCGCTCAGCTGAGTCCCGGTGCCCTCGGCTCAGCATTCAAGCTCTGTCATGTGTGGAACACGGGTTCAGAGGAGCAGAGCCGTCTGCACAGCTCCACATGCATGCCTGCACTCGCAGCATGTCATCCAACATATGTGTGCAGTTCTGTGCACCACTCACACGCAGGAAGGTGCCTTCACACAGCATCTGTGCCCTCCATGTACTGACACGACCCTCGTTCACACACAGACACACCCTCGGGGTCACGCCCTCACACCAGCATGTGCCCACACCAAAGTTCACACCTGTTTCCCACACTCACCCTTAATAATAGTTGATGGTTTTTATGTTTTTGCTCCAAGTCAGGCATGCTTGAAGTTCTATTCCATCCTCACAACAAATTTCTGAAGCACTGATTTTCCCTTTGTCTTTGATGTGTACCGTACACACAGTAAAAAGAACATGAAACTCATGGGTTTGGCTTGGTGAACTCTTTTTTCACGTTAACTTTTGGCTGCACCGGATTTTCGTTGCTGTGCACGGGCTTCTCACGGTGGCCTCTCGTTGCGGAGCACAGGTTTTCAGGCACTCAGGCTTCAACAGGTCTGGCATATAGGCGCAGTAGTTGCAGTTCTTGGGCTCCAAGGGCTCAGCAGTTGTGATGCACGGGCTTAGTTCCCCCAAAGCACGTAGAATCTTCCCAGACCAGGGATTGTAAACCCATGTCCCCTGCATTGCAAGACGATTCCGTACCACTGGACCACCAGGGGAAGTCCAATGAACTCTTTCTTAAGTGCACGAATCATAACTGTCATCTCGCTCAAAATCTAGAATGTGTCCACTCCCCCAGGAGGTTCACATGTGTGCCTTGTCAATCAACAGCCCACACAAGAGAAGCCAATGTCCTGGTACTGTATCATTCCCATTTAAGAGATGAGAAGACTGAGGCTCAGGCTCCTGGCTGCATACTAAGCAGTGGCCAGACTGGAGGCTCTGACTTCAGACCACCACACCACATAGATGGCTGTTCTTACACAGTGCACACCTCATAGTCATAGGGCCTCATAGTCACACCTTACACAGTGCACACCTCATAGGGCCATAGTCATAAGAGGAGTGGACAAACCTATTTTGTTTTTTCCATGAGGAAAGCAGCAGAGACGATTTAAGCTTTGGTTTCAATCTGCCGTTAACTTGGCACAACTTGGCTCAGGAAGGATCAAGGGATTGGTGAACTCTGAGCTCAGAGCTGCTGCTCCTGCCCTGGGGCACCATGTATCCATGGGGAGGGAGATGCATTTGAAGACACTTCTGCCCCAAAAGAAACTACCTGAGCACTTTCTTCATGCCTTCCATCAAAGGAGCACTCATGGCAAAGCTTGAAATTCATTCATTCATGCATTCATTCTGTGAATAGGTATGTAGGGAATACTTAACCTACCCGGTGCCCAGCCCTGTCCTAGGTACTGAGGATGCATCAGTGAAACCAACACAGAAATACGCCTGTATCACGGACTGACAGTGAAATATACGGCATTTGGGGTAGGAGAAAGGGAGAGGCAGGACAGGATGGGGTAAGAGGGGGGAATGCAACTTCTTTATTTATTTATTTTTGGCTATACCGTGCAGCATACGGCATCTTAAGTTCGCTGACCAGGGATTGAACCTGTGTCCCCCTGCAGTGGAAGGGCAGTCCTAAACCACTGGACCACCAGGGAAGTCCTGAAATGCAGCTTTAAATAGGCGGTCCCCATGGAGAAGGTGAGGTTTAAGAAAGGATACGAAGCAGCTTTGTGGCTATCTGGAAGAGCATTCCAGGCAAGGAGAATGGCCAAAACAAAGGAAAATAATGGCTCCCTTTTAGATACCAGTTGTGGGTCCTGTGAAGTGCAGACTGGCATCTGAACCTCTCACCCATTGGGGCAGCGTGACTTTCGTGGGCCAGCTCTTCCTCTCTGGGCTCCGTCTCTTCACCCACAGGAGGTGAGGCTTAGACAACGAGCTACCCTGTCTGCCTGCACACTCCGTCCTCATGGACCTGCCCTAACCAGCAGAGGGGTTTCTCTGCCCACCCAAGTTCTAGCCCCCAGGCCCTGGCCACCCGACTCCAAGGCTGGCCACAGACTCCAGAATGGGACCAGACCACTGTAGATGCAGGGGCCAGGGGTGGCAGTCAGGGACGCTGGCACAGTTCCCGGATATTACAGCATTTCCAAACACTGGCTTTGTGTGTTTGGCTGAATGGGGCGGAGCTACTGAGGATTTGTGTGCCCAGGGTATCATGTCCCATACGCCATAGGGTTATTTGCCTATTTATTGTTGAAGGCAACAGTGGGTGAGTCTAGGGTCCCTCCAGACTCCACCCTCCCTGGACACTCCCAGGCCTGGCTTGTCTCTAGAGGATCTCTCTCCTGGGGACCCCCTGACCACCTCCCAAGGTTGGCTTCATGTCTTGGCCCTGTTTTCCCTTCCTTCAACACCTTTAGCTTCTCAAAGTCCTCCTTAAGGGAACTGCTTACCCAAGACCATCTAGACAAGCAGGAAACTGCACAGAAGGAGACACTGACAGGCCCTATTGAGTCATTTAGGAGTTGCGACTAGCTCTGAGTAACAGACCTGAACGACAGTGGCTTAAACAAGATAGGGATTTATTCCCTCTCCGTAAGAGGAAAGTCTGAGGCTAACGACAGGGCTGGCTTCTTAGCCATCACAGCTCCAGCTATCACATTCCAGTTCCAGGCAGAAAGGAGGAAAGATGGACTCAGTCCCCGTTTAAAGGAACTGTCCTGGAATCCTTACCCAAGAACTTAATTTATATCCCACTGGCCAGAATTTGGTTCACTTCTTCGGTTTCCAAGTAATGCTGGTGTGATTTCATCCAAGGTAATTGGGATTCCATTAGTAAGAAAGAAGAGAGTGGATACTGGGGAGACAGTTAACAACTTCTTCTCTGTATATGCCCTGAACTTCATGTCCATCTCTACCTTGAAAAACCTTGTGCTGGGACTTCCCTGGTGGACCAATGGCTAAGACTCCGCACTCCCAAGGCAGGGGGCCTGGGTTAAATCTCTGATCAGAGAACTACATCCCGCATGCCAACTAACAGCATTCTGCAAGTGAAGATCCTGCACGCTGCAACAATGATCGAAGCTCCCGAGTGCCACAGCTAAGACCCAGCACAGCCAAATACACGCACACATACACACTCTGCTCTTGCCGCTTCCTGCGGAGTCTTCCACCCTCACCCCACAGTCATCTGTTCTCTGGTAAGGAGCACACAGTACATTTTCTGAACTTACTGGGGTTGCCACAACAGAACGCTCCTGGGGGTCGCTCAAGTGAAAGGAGGACGGTGGAGTTAATTCTCAGAACGTAGAATACCAGCCCTGGCATCCATCAAGAGGAAGAGGCAAGGCCTCCCCAACCCCTGCTCGACAGGGGTCAGAGCAGTGGATAAGCCAGGCCAGTCCCAGCCTCCAAGAAGCTGACATTCTGAGGGAGAGACAGTCAGCATACAGGCCAAAACCTAACGAAGGTCGGTTCAGGGACGTCCCTGGTAGTCCAGTGGGAAGGACTCCACGCTTCCAGTGCAGGGGGCCTGGGTTCAACCCCTGGTTGGGGAACTAGATCCTGCATGCCACGCAGCTGAGTCTGCATGCCGCAACTAAGACCCAGCGCAGTCAAAATACATCAATTAATTACTTAAAAGAAGATCAGTTCAGACTGCCCTAAGTACTGAGAAGATAAACCAGAGAAAAGGGGGTAGATAGAGATTAAGCAGGTGGTCGGGGAGCATCAGGCATGCGCTTAGTGAGTGTGTTGAAGGGAGCCCTCAGGAAAGTGGCCCCAATTCCAAAGGCTGTAGACCCTTGAGCAGGGGATGAACTCGGCTCCAGATGAAAAGCCCCAGGGCAGGTGTCAGGTGCTGGACTCGCAGCCCAGGGGGCTTGGCCCAAGCCTGGAGATGAGACCAAAAAATCTCACAAGAGAGTGTGTGTGGAGGGGAGGTGTCCTGCGCAGTACCAGAGCTGTTTAGAAAAGCTAGTGGAGCGCTTCCCTGGTGCCCAGTGATTGAGATTCCTCCTGCCAGTGCAGGGGACGTGGGTTCCACCCCTGGTCTGGAAAGTTTCTGCATGCCTGGGAGCAGCTGCTGAACGAAGCGCATGAGCTCTGAGCCTGTGCTCTCCAACAAGAGAGGCTGCCACAACGAGAAGCCCTCATGCCGCAACTAGAGAAAGCCCGTGCACAGCAACAAAGACCCAGGGCAGCCCCAAAGTCAAATAATTAGAAAAAACAGAAATGCTGCTGGATCCAGACACCTAGCGAATGCCGAAGGTCCAAGGCCATGGTTTCCGTGGGTTCCCCTGAGTGGCCCTCCATAGCAGACCAGGTCTTAGATGTGTGGCTGAATGGGCTCCAGGAGGCCCCAGACCCTCACATACCTGGCAGCCCAGCAGGCTTGGACGGAGCCAGCCTACCCCCAAACCAGCCATGTAAGAGAAGCGGCTTTCAGCGCTGCGGGCAGAGATGCTGGGCCTGGAGCGCTCTTCTCCCCTAGAAAGAGCAACCTCAGGGTGCTGGGGGAGGAAGGAGACTCAGCTGGCTCCCCAAGTCCCTTCCTGAAAACCCTGCTGCCCCCGACCTTGTCTCTCACATTACATCTCTGAGGCCCTTAGGAAGATGGAATAAACTTCTCACTAAGGAGCTAAGGGCGGACCCTGCTTAGGGACGATTCTGTTATTGAGTCATGGGATACTATGTTTCAGTACAATTCAGTCGCTCAGTCCTGTCCAACTCTGCGACCCCATGAACTGCAACACACCAGGCCTCCTTGTCCATCACCAACTCCCGGAGTCTACCCAAACTCATGTCCATCGAGTTGGTGATGCCATCCAACCATCTCTTCTGTTGTCCCCTTCTCCTCCTGCCCTCAGTCTTTCCCAGCATCAGGGTCTTTTCCAATGAGTCAGTTCTTCACATCACGTGACCACAGTATTGGAGTTTCAGCCTCAGCATCAGTCCTTCCCATGAACACCCAGGACCAATCTCCTTTAGGATGGACTGGTTGGATCTCCTTGAAGTCCAAGAGACTCTCAAGAGTCTTCTCCAACACCACAGTTCAAAAGCATCAGTTCTTCGGCACTCAGCTTTCTTTACAGTCCAACTCTCGCATCATACATGACCACTGGAAAAACCGTAACCTTGACTAGATGGACCTTTGTTGGCAAAGTAATGTCTCTGCTTTTTAATATGCTATCTAGGTTGGTCATAACTTTCCTTCCAAAGAGTATGCATCTTTTAATTCCATAGCTGCAGTCACCATCTGCGGTGATTTTGGAGCCCCCCCAAATAAAGACACTATGTTTGTGATGCCTTTTCTCCCACAGGGGCTCCTTGGAGGCTTCATGGACACCCTACGAGAATGTAATCTACCCCCTCCACCTCCATCTGATGCACGATCACTGAGGTTCAGAGAGGAGATGGACTTGCCCAAACTCCGCAGAGGGACGGGGCAAGGATGGAGGTGGAAGGGTCTTAGATGCCGAGGTCGGGCTCTACCCTGTGGGGTCAGCCGCTGGAAACCCACGTTCATCCTGGGGACTGCTGTCCTCATGCACAAATACTGTCACCCATTTCCCCCACCGATTGGCCCAGAAGGTGTCTCCATTTGACGGTACGGCAAAGGGAACGCTGTGGAGGTAGAGATCCTGGCCCAAGGCTTCAGGGCATCTGGGCCACATCCTCTGGTTCCAGGCCTGCCCTTGGTGCCCAGCACTCCCGTGGCGGTGCTGAGAGGTGGGTGGATGGGTGAGACGTGGGCTCCATGTCACTTACACCCAACCAGGTGTGATTTGGGGCAGCTCAGTGATCCGCTGGGCCTCAGTGCCCCCTGCCCGTGAAATGGGGCTAGTTCCTGTTTTACAAGATCTGCAGACAGTGCCCGGCTCATGCCACCTGAGGCCCCCACCCTCCTCATAGGGCCAGGCAACAGCTGGGGGGCAGCTCCTCAGTGTGCCCTGGTGCCCCCTCCCCGCCCTGGCCTGTGGCCAGCAAGGCCCGCCCAAGCCACATTGTCCAGATGGTACCATAAAGCTATCCCGAACCTGGGCTGCTCAGGAACAAACAGCCCTTTCCGGCCCTTCCCAAGAGGCCACACCCCACTGGAGCCTTACCAGGAAGACACTTCGTCCCTGCCCCAGGGGAGGGCAGCCACTCAGGGCCAGCTGCCCAAACACCCTACGAGAATGTAATCTACCCCCTCCACCTCCATCTGATGCACGATCACTGAGGTTCAGAGAGGAGATGGACTTGCCCAAACTCCGCAGAGGGACGGGGCAAGGATGGAGGTGGAAGGGTCTTAGATGCCGAGGTCGGGCTCTACCCTGTGGGGTCAGCCGCTGGAAACCCACGTTCATCCTGGGGACTGCTGTCCTCATGCACAAATACTGTCACCCATTTCCCCCACCGATTGGCCCAGAAGGTGTCTCCATTTGACGGTATGGCAAAGGGAACGCTGTGGAGGTAGAGATCCTGGCCCAAGGCTTCAGGGCATCTGGGCCACATCCTCTGGTTCCAGGCCTGCCCTTGGTGCCCAGCACTCCCGTGGCGGTGCTGAGAGGTGGGTGGATGGGTGAGACGTGGGCTCCATGTCACTTACACCCAACCAGGTGTGATTTGGGGCAGCTCAGTGATCCGCTGGGCCTCAGTGCCCCCTGCCCGTGAAATGGGGCTAGTTCCTGTTTTACAAGATCTGCAGACAGTGCCCGGCTCATGCCACCTGAGGCCCCCACCCTCCTCATAGGGCCAGGCAACAGCTGGGGGGCAGCTCCTCAGTGTGCCCTGGTGCCCCCTCCCCGCCCTGGCCTGTGGCCAGCAAGGCCCGCCCAAGCCACATTGTCCAGATGGTACCATAAAGCTATCCCGAACCTGGGCTGCTCAGGAACAAACAGCCCTTTCCGGCCCTTCCCAAGAGGCCACACCCCACTGGAGCCTTACCAGGAAGACACTTCGTCCCTGCCCCAGGGGAGGGCAGCCACTCAGGGCCAGCTGCCCACTTTTTTTTTTTTTCCCCGAGAAAGGAGAAGGAAAGCCATCCTGGAAGGCTCAGGCCAGGGCAGGGAAATGTAAGCAGGAGGATCCCTGAGACCGCCCCCTCCCCTATCTCCTCCGCACCCTCCTTCCTCCTGTCCTCAGCTCCTTCTCCTCCTTCTCAAGAGAGACCCACTTCCCTCAGCTGTGTGACCTAGGGCACTTCACTGACGCTCTCTGAACTCTAGTTCCTCCATTGGTGAAGTGGCCCGCTCCCTGGGTGGGTTCTGGAGGCTGAAGGGTGCTTCAGAAGGCCTCTAGTGAAGGACAGCCCTGGCCCCTCGTGTTGCCCACGGCAGTTTGGAGGGGGGGAAGGGTAAGCCTGCCCTGGATGGGCAGAGACTGGAAGCTTGGAGAGCTAAAGGTCCCAGGCCAGGCAAGGAGGGCCCATGTGCCCTCCATCTGCCCCCCTAGGAACTCTTCCTTTTGGCTTGATACCCCCAGAGGGTCCTGCTGGACAGAACTCAGGCCTCGGTTTTCCCATCTGTGCAATGGAAGGAGCAAGGTTGGTGTGGGGGTAGGGAGGTGGGCTAGGGTGGGGCCCCCGATATCGCAAATGGATCAGGCACCTATATGGGGAGACCAGTGCCTCAACCTCGACTCACCCTTCCCAACCCCTTGCTCACTGGGAACTCAGGCTTTCTTCTCTGAAACGTTGATCACCTCCCTGCTCAGCTTCCCTCGGGCACGAAGAGTTTGTCCTGTACAGTGAAATCCTCAATTACAGATCTCCTGTCTGCTATTGTTTTCCTTTGTTTCCTGGGTGCTGGAAAGGTTGGAGCACAGTTTCCAGGCCAGGCTGCCAGGGTGCAGCCCTCACTCTGCACTACTTGCTGCTGTGTTACCAGGAGGTAGTGTGGCCTCCCCTCTCTCAGTTACCTTATCTGTAAAATGAGCTTGATGGTAGAAGTGCCCATCTCGTAGGGTCCATGTCCAGCTTTAACGTTAAACACGTAAACTGCTGGGGACCTACAGGGTCTGTACCTGGTGTCAGGCTTAATATTCTCCTCCACCTGGTCGCAGAGGCCTCACTCTGATGCCCGCCACCAGCCCCTGCGTGTGGAAAGGCTGAGCCGCGGGAAGTCGGCCCCAGGCATGCATGGCCACCATGCAGGTGAGTGAAGGCAGATGGTTGGAGGCCAAGTCAGTGGTGGGCTCTGCCAGGCCGGGTGGCCACCAACTCTGGGAGGCCTGGAGCTCTGGACCCCTCATTCTGCCCACTCACCTCCCCTTGGTGGGGCCTTGGCTGCCCCCTTGCCTTCTCTGGGTCTCAGACTCCTCATCTGTAAACAGGAAATAGGAACTTCCTCTCAGGGGTGTGTGGAGATGAAATGAGATAACGTGCGTGAAGAGCCTGCCGGTCACCGTGAGTGTTGCTGAAGATGCTGACGGGGAGTAAATTCAGGGAGGGGGCCCGGGGGTCCCCTCCCACAATAATGGGGGATTGCGGGCAGGTACAAGCAGGGTCCCCAGGTGGCTCTGGTGGTAAAGAACCCACTGCCGAGGCAGGAGACGTTAGAGACTTGGGTTCGATCCCTGAGTTGGGAAGATCCTCTGGAGGAGGCCATGGCTACCCACTGCAGTATTTTCACTGGAGAATCCCCACGGGCAGAGGAGCCTGGCAGGCTACGGTCCATGTGGTGCCAAAGAGTTGGACACAACTGAAGCGACTTAGCACAGCACAGCACTAGGAGGGCCAAAGGGACCTGGTCAGCTTTCCGACCAGGCTGGGGCCCAGAGAGGGAAAGGAACTTGTGGAGGTCACACAGCAAGTCAGACAGAGGTGGGACCACAGCCAGGTCTCAAGCCCCCTGCCCCAGGCCCTTGACCCGCCCTCCCTGAGGAGGATGAAGAGGGAGGTCTCCAGCCTCTGCCCCCCTCCGACCCCCAGGCTTCCCACCCACTCCTACCTCAAATGCTCTAAGGCACCCAGTTAGGTAAACCCTTGCTCTAAACAGCTCTGCTACTGCCCAACTATGGGCAGGTCGCTTCAGTTTGTTTATCTCTAAAATGGGCGTAAGACGAGGACTGCGCACAGATAGTTGTGGGTGCCCATCAGGTGACCCCCTACACACACATACATATACACTCTACATACACACATGCACACACATGCACACACAGTACATACACACCCTACACACAACACACGGCACACACACACCCCCACATACACCCATGTGACCCCCTACACACACACATGGTACACACATACACACACGTGAGTGGTATGTGCACACACATGGTACACACACACACGTGCATGCACACACACGTCTGCGCTGAGGCCCTAGGAGGTGGGCGGACTTGCTTAAGGTCACAACGTTCATCTTTCCCCCAATCACTCACACATCTGCTTTTGCAGGAGAGCAGAGCTCAGGGGACCCTGGGAAAGTTCCGCACCATCCCC
>SJYC01137387.1:0-20911 GCA_006408675.1 Madoqua kirkii
CCAGCCCTCCCACCCCCGGAATCCTTCCTGTCTGCCCGTCTGCGCTGCCGGCCTGGGTTCCCCAAGGGCATGGCACTCAGCTGGGCGCACAGTTAGGGCTGAGTAAGAAGCAGTGAGGGAGCATGGTGGGGGAGCTGGCAGTGCGGGGAGCAAGGGGGTGAGCCTGGACTCAGAGTGAAGGTTCCTGTGTGACACCTGAGATGCTGGGCAAGTCCGCTTCCTGTAGCTGCTGCCAATTGCGTCCAAGGCACGGCACGGGGATCCTAGCTTCCCCGACGTGACGCAGAAGCAGCATCCGGTGGCCATAGGGGGCAAGGGTCACCGGTTGGGGGTAGGGTGGCTTCTGGGGGCCCCGAAGCTGCCGAGCCCAGCAAAGGGTGCACGTGGCAAGCTGTCCACTAAGGTGGAGGGAGGGTCTGGACAGAATGACCTCCAGGGGACTGATTGACTCTGGGACCCCTTGAATATCCCAGTCCATGTACAGGCCAGAGGAACCAGTGATCAGACCCTGGGCTTGGCTGGCTTTGCATGCTGGCTGTTTCTTACTAGATGTGTGTCCCTGGGTTAATCAACCTCTCTGCCTTGGTTTTCTCATCAGATGGAGGTGTGATACCTACCCCATCGGGTGATGATAATTAAATGACACTATGTAGAAAAAGCATCGGTTCCCATTGCCTGCACAACCGAAGATCGTCTGCAAGTGCAATGAGTAACGTTACTATATTTGTTAGTCACAGGCACAGAGACTATGAGAGACTGGATTGAAGCCACACGGCAGGTGGAGCTGAGGAGGGACCAAGACTCCTGCGTGGTAACTTTAGCAAGAGGTGACAAAGTGCAGGGCTGTGTGCAAGGCCCTGGAGTCAGGCTAATGGCCTGCAGCTTAGCCCTGCCACTCACAAGCTTGTTGACCTGAGGCAGCATCCTAAGTTTTTCTGTGCCTCATGTTCTCCATCTGTAAAATACAGATTATAATAGCGCACCAGTCCCCAAAGGGTTGCTGGAAGGAGACAATTTGTGTCAAGTGCTTGGAGAGTGCCTTTATGGAGTACCAAGAAAATAGTTCAGATAGTGCTGTGTGACCTTGAGCAAGTTCCTTCCTTCTCTGGGCCTCTGCTTCACCCCTGTAAAACGAATCATTAGACTAGTTCAGCCGGAGATTCCTTCCTTCCGGCTTTGACGTGCGTCATTCTGGGGAGTTGAGGCACGGTCCCCAGAACCCTGCTCCCACTGTTTCTGCCCTCACACCCCTGAAGGCAGGGCCCATCTTCAGCCCCCGTCTACCCTTCTTCTTTCCCCTCTTCCAGGAGGGGAGGGGGACAGTGTTGGCGGTGAAGGAGCAGGGAAGCGGCCCAGGCTGGGGCAGTGGGAGGGGATAGACCCCTCCGACCAGCCCTCTTTCCAGTTCCCACTGCCCTCCGTGCCCCGGGGGTGGGCAGGCCCCTGCTCCCCTCTGACCTGAGGGGTGCCCACTGAGGCAGGGCTGGCTTGCCCTCTCCATCAGGAGGGAAGAACCCTCAGGGGAGTCCCCTCCTTGGCTCGGCAGAATCAGGCAGGCTTTGCCCAAGAATGAAGACAGCAGAGACCAGGAACTGAGCCCTGACAGCTAGGGGCCTCAGGCTGGAGGACCCCCCATTCTCTGAGCCTGTCTTGGGGTCTGAGTGCAGACTGGGCCATGTCTCAGGCCCTCCTGGACCTGGTGACACAGAGGTCACAACCCAGGGAGGTAAGAGCTCAAAGTTCTTGACTGGAAACCCCAGACCAGGAAGCAAATGCTACTCTCCGTCAGCCCTCCCTTGAACCTCCTCCCCGCACCTGCGGCCATTGTTTCCAAGGAAATCAGGCCTCAACCAGGAGGAAGGAGCCTCCCTTCCACCCTCCCCACACCCTCTGCCCTCCCCAGGGACGTTCCCAGACCTCCCTCAACCCCACCCCATTTTCTTCCCACTCCCTGGCTGGTGCCCCCAGCTGCCCATCAGTCCATCTTTCCATCCATCCATCCCTTTATTCCACGCATAGCTTTTTGCTAGACACTGCACTCGAGGCCAAGGATGCCTAGAAAATCTGACACAGCTTCTGTCTCTATGAACTCCCTGCTCGGCAGGAGACGAGAAGCAGAAAGACTGTTTGATAAGGTGAGATATGTGTACCGATCCCAGGGCCCCCGACACTGGCAGGATCGGGGAAGGCTTCTCAAGGGAGTTGATGCCCGTGCTGGATTCAGTGATTAAGTATGAGGGCACGTGGAGAAGTCTGGAAGCGAGTCTGTCAGCCCCCCGAGTGCAGGGCCTGTTGCACTCACTGTTGGTCACTAGTGTCTGGAACAGCGTAACGTGCAACCGGTGCTCAGTGTGTGTGTGTGTGTGTGTGTGTGTGTGTGTGTGTGTGTGTGTGTGTGCTTAGTAGTGTCTGACTCTGTGTGACCCCATAGACTGCAGCCCACCAGGCCCCTCCATCCATGGGATTCTCCAGGCAAGAGCACTGGAGTGGGCTGCCACTTCCTGCTCTGGTGCTCAGCAGGTGTTGGAACAAGTCACAGTGTTTGGGGACAGCGTCCCACAGCTCTTGAAGCTGAAGCGGCCACTGTGCCTGTGAGCTGAAGCATCGTAGGCGCTAGGGGACAGGACCACGTGGAGCCTCCGGGGCCGCAGAGACCCCACACACTTGCTCTGAGGGCAATAGGGGGCCATGGGGGCCATCAGCGGCCCAGGGACACCCACTTTACCCTCCATTCTCTTCCCTGATCAAACCCTCTGATCAGCCCTGTTGCAGCTGCCCTTTCTCTCAGCCAAGTCCATATCATCTAGTGATCTGTGGAAATAAGCACATGTGAAGCACCTACTCCATGCCAGATGTTTTGTTGGGAGCTGGAAATGAACAGCCCTGCCCACACGTTACCCACAGTCCAGGACTGAGACTCTTTATAAGTATAGTTGATTTACAACATTGTGTTAGCTTCTGGTATGTAGCAGAGTGATTCAGTTTTACATATATATGTTCTTTTTCATATTCTCTCCATTATGGCTTATTACAGGACACTGGCTACAGTCCCCTGTGCTATGCAGTAGGGCCTTGCTGTGTATCTGTTTTATACGTAGTAGTTTAGATCTTCTAATCCAAAACTCCTACTTTGTCCCTACCACACCCACTTTGGTCTTTTGTTACTGTAAATCACTATAGAACTCACAGTTCCATGTCTGTGATGCTGTTTCTGTTCCATAGATAAGGTCATTTGTTACATAAATTCTACATACAAGTGGTATTATATATTTATCTTATATATTTATCTTTCTCTTTCTGATTTACTTCACTCAGTATGATCATCTCTAGGTCCAGCCATGTTGCTGCAGATGGCATTATTTCATTCTTTCTATGATGAGTAAATGGAAAAGAAAATGGCAACACACTCCAGTATTCTTGCCTAGTGGATTCCATGGACAGAGGAGCCTGGCAGGCCACAGTCCATGGGGTTACAAAGAGTCAGATGTGACTGAGCTCATAGGACAGGACATGGTGAGGAGTATTCCACTGTGGACACACATCTTCTTTATCCATTCATCTGGGGATGCATATTTGGGTCGCTTCTGTGTCTTGGCTTTTGTAAATAGTGCTGCAATGAGCATAGGGGCGCAGGTATCTTTTTGAATTAGTTTTCTTGGCATATATAGCCAGGAGTGGGATTGTTGGGTCATATGGCAACTCTGTTCCTAGGAGGATGGGGTTCATGGAGGGGCTGCAAGCGGTCTGTGAGCCCCTGGAATTGTGTGTGTGTTCTCAAGTAGATTCTCAAGAGTGACCAGCTCCCCTCACAGGTCAAGACCCAGGGAAGAAGGCTGTTTCCCCAGCATTGTGTCTGGACTCTGCTGAGAGAGGTCAGGCCTCAGGACCTTCAAATCTTAACCCTGACTCTGCCCACACCCCAGACCCTCCCAACCCTACGTCAAGGAGCTGGCCATTCCTGGCAGCAGGCGAGGGCCTGAGCACTTCCTGCCTGGTGGTGCAGCTGCCCGGCAGGGGTGTGCCACCCACAGTCCCAGCCCCTGGAGCAGCTTCAGCTGTATCAGCTTAGGATGGTTCTGGGAACTCTGCAGCTGCCACTGTATCTGGGAAGTCACCATGGGGGAGGGGCAGGACTCAGGGTCAAGGCCTGGGCAGCAGGATCTGAGGGTCAGATCCACACTCGGGGGCTCCCTGAGTGCAGCAGCTGGCAAAGGGGCATCTTTCAATGCCAAGTCCTGCCTCAGCCTCCCACCACTCCCCCTCAGCTCTCAGAAATGCTGTGTGTTTTTCCCTCCATATCCCTTTCCCCCTTTTAGCATCTTCATTCATTCATTCACTTGCTCATTTCCTTCATTTATTCTTGGGCGCCCAGAAGGAGGATCAGAGAATGGCTGGGGAGCACCAGGCTCTTGTGTCACCAGGCTGGGCTAGAGGGGGCCTGCAGGGGGGCGGGGGAGTGGAGAGAAGAGGCCTGCAGAGAGCATGGGGCTTCCCCAGACATCAGGATGGGGCCCTGCAGGGAGCTGGGGGCTGAGCCCATGGCTGTAACCCCCTGAGCTGAACTACAGAACATGGCAGGGGTGGGGGTCATGTGGAGACTAGTCATCAGGAGCTCTGGAGCCCAGAACAGGAAGTCAGCTGGAAAAATGTATCCAATAAATCTCTAACATCCGTGGACAGGATGTACTGAATCCTCAGTTGTACCTCAATTTCCTCAGCTGTAAAGTGGGGACATGTTGAGGTCAAAATGTCTAGGAAGGGGACTTCTCTGGTGGTCCAGAGGTTAAGAATCCTCCTGTCAATGCAGGGGACATGGGTTCAGTCCCTGGTCTAGGAAGATCCCACGTGACATGGGGCAATGAGCTGCTGCACCGCAGCTACTGTGCGCATACTCCAGAGCCCACGTGCCACAGCACGGAAGCCCGTGTGCCCCAGAGCCCACGCTCCACAACAAGGGAAGCCCAAGCATCCCAGCTGGACAAGAGCCCCCGCTCACCACAGCTAGAGAAAGCCTGTGCGCAGCAGTGAACACGCAGAGCAGCCAAAAATAAAATATAAAAATAAATATATAAAATTGAAAAAAAAATTCAATACAGAAGGATTAATGTGAGAAATACGTGAATAATTCAGTAGCATGGCTGGTAAAAACCTTGACCCTGGGTTAGCAGTTGAGTCCTTGTGTTAATTACATGATTAATAACCGAGCGGGTCTATGATGAATGTGAGTCATAAACTCAGGATTATGGTCAATCCAATTAACAAGGGTCCTAAAAACAGCCTCTCAAGTGCACCTGCTCAATGCTCCCTAACCCTGGCCACCATCCAGGTGAGAGAGACCGAGGTCCCCACTGGGAGAACCTTCCACTGTCGACAGGTCCTGGCTGTGCACATTCTCTCGTTTGCTCCTTACAGCATCCCTTTGAGGAAATTCTTGCTCCCCTTTCAGCAAGAAGAGAAACCGAGAGGCTGGGTGGGAAACTGACCTGCCCTCCAAGGTCTCACAGCCAGAAGCAGCAGAGCTGGGACTTAGTTTCCAGGCTCTGCTCCTCCCAGATGCTTCTGCAGCTCCATAAAAATGGTGCCCGAGGGTCTCTGGACACTGCTCCCACCACCCCAGGGCTCTGAGCCCCATCAGTTCCGTTTTCTCATCTGTTTCCTTAGAGCCTGTTGGGCCTCAGCCAGGCCCCGGGGTCCGCCCCTCCTGGACTGTCCGGGCACTGAGCGGGTGGTCTGCGTGCCACCCCTCCTTCCCTCTAGGCCACTCACCCTTCACCGCAGGAGCGTGAGTGTGTGTCCTGAGGGAGCGCTGAGGATAGAGGCGTTCCTCCTGGAAGGACTCACCCTCCAGGTCGGGCCATTGTGGACCTGGACATCCAGGGTCAGTGGAGAGCAGGGCTGGCGAGGGAGCCAGAGGATCCTGGGCACTGGGCTGCCATCCCCACCACGAAGGCATTCACATATACCCGCGCCAGGCAGGGCCCTGACCCTCATCCCAAACTCCACCCGTCGGCCCCTGGCCTACAAAAGGCAGAGTCAGACGGCTCTGGACGCTGCACTTCCAGGCTCAGCCCCAAACTGGCAGGGGCCTACTGTCCTGCCCAGGGCCCTGGCACAGCCCCAGGCCAGGGGCCACGGGAATGCCAAGAAAAGTCCCGGCTGGGCTCGAACTCCTGCTGGCTCTCCTGCCATGGTGTTCTGTGACCTTCGGCATTTCATCGCCCTCTCTGAGCCTCAGTAAAAAGGGATCTCGGAGGACTGGCTGACCTCGCTCCTCCTCCTGGCTCTGCCCTCCTGTGGGATTCTAACCCCAGGGAGAGAGTTGGAAGCCTTCTGGTCTTGACTCAAACATCACCTTCTCAGACTCTCCCCACCACTCACCCTCTTCACACACACATAATTGCCCAACACTCCCCATCCTACACCCTTGCTTCCTTTCTGCCCCACTGCAGGGGTCATCGGACACAATCTCTTACCTACTTATTTGTGTTTATTTACTGTCTCCCCAGCTCCAGTGTAAGCTCCGTGGGGGAGTGAGGTTGGAGTGTTCCTTCAGCTGGCAGCAGGTTCTCAGCAAACAAACATTTGCCGAGGGTGTGACGGGGGTCGGCGTGCAACAGGCGCCCCCGGCTGGGGAGGGGGTGAGGGAGTGGGTGCTGCAGGCGTGGGGTGTGGGGTCAGGGCAGGATGGGAGGGGCACCTTTCGGCCTGGGCGGTGATGGAGGTCTGAGTCCTTGGTGGGGGGTGGCCCTTCCCAGGACGTGCCCCCATCCCCTCCTCTGGGCAGAGCGAGCGGAGGAAGGAAGGCAGCCTCCCGGTTCCCCCCTCTGCCCCGCTCAGAAAGCGCGGCCCTGATAAGGTGGGTAAATTTCAAAGGGTCTGATAGCAGGCCCGGGGCGCTGCCAGCGGCCTCCCCGACTTCCCACCCAGCCCCCAGGACTGCCTGCGAGCAAAACAGGTTCGATTGTGCTCTTATCTGGGTCTGCGGTTTGGTCTGCCCGCGGCCCCGCAGTAATGGGGGAAAGGCAGCGACTCGTGGTCAAGCGAGTGACGCGGGCCGCCGCCCCCACCCCCCACGATGGTGGGCCGGCCGGGGGCGCCCTCGCGGAGCGGGCCGGGAGGAGCGACCGATGCCCGGAGGTCGGGGGGAAGGCGGCGGCCGCCGTTGGGGGGCTGGGCCTGGCTTGGTCTCCTGGCTCCCAGCCTCCGCGCCCTCCGCCTACCTCAGTTTCCTCCCTGCGGTTTAACGCGGGCCGTGGAGGGATGACGTGATGCCTCTCTGGGCTGTGGGGACACTGCCATGAGTTAAGCATGCAAAGAGCCAGGGTTAGTGCTGGGCAGGAAGGCCTGGGAAGCGAGGAGCCAAGACTCCCGGTCCCCCCTGCTGTCTAGTCCCCCCTGCGCCCCGGGCCTCATCCCCCTCCTCTCCCTGTCCTCTGCTCCAGCCTCACCAGCCTCCAGCTTTGCCTCCACCTGGAATACCTACGGGTAACTCGTGGCTCGCATCTTCACCTCCTTCACGTTTTTGCTCAGATCTCACCTCTCCAAGGAGACCTGCCCTGACCACCCTGTTTCACTTTGCCCCCTGAGTCCCACCCAGCACCAGAAGAGCTGTTTCTCATGGCCCTCATCAGTCCCTAGCCGCTATCTAATTCACTCCTTTGTTACTTTTCCTGTTGACGGTCTGTCTTTCCCCTCTAGAATGTAAACCAACCAGAGTTCACTGCTGTATCCCGGGGAGCCCTGCCTGGCCCACAGCAGGCCTGCAGCCCACATGTGTGAGTGTTCCGGATGGCCCGGGGCCAGGCTGTATCTTGGGTCATCACCCTGCTCTACCATCGCCGGGGCCTGGCCGGGGAGAAGCGGATGTTTCATGTGTATATGTGTGTCTGTGTGTCTTCCATGTATGTGTATCCTCTCTTGACCCCCAGGGAGGCCTGCAAGTCTCCCCAGGCTTGGAGCCCATCTTTGGCAGGAGCCCTGTGTGACTCGGTTCCCAGGGAAGCTCTTGAGAGCTATGCGGGGTGAGGCTTCCTCAGCTGTGTCCCAGGTGTGAATCGGTGATGGGGTGGATGGATGAGGCTATAGACAAGAGTGTGTCGGGGGGGTGAGCATCAAAGACCTTAGACACAGGGAAGACTGGTCCATCTGCTCAGCCTCTGTTTTGCGGGGAGAATGTCTGAGGAGGAGGAGGGATGGCATTGGTGAGGAAAAGCCTTTGGCATCTCCTGTCGGTTTTTCCCAGAGTGGAGAGGGTCGCGCATACAGTAGGTGTTCGTGAAACCAGTGATCATAGATGGCTTGCCTTGGGAGAGATGCTGGAGGTCACCTGGGTCCTCCAAGGCCACCAGGCCTTGAACTCCTCCAGGACAGACTGCCTGGCCACACTGCCCCTTGCACACATACAGGGCCTGGCACAGAGTAGGTGCTCAGTGAATGCCTGCTGGCCTGCCTGGAGTACTGTGTCACGGCACCAGGGCCTCGCATGCTCCAGATGGTGGGAATCCTTGGATACGCGGGCCTGAGGACACGGCGCCCCTGCAGCTGACCCCAGTCTATTTCTAGTCCTCTGGCTGCCTATCCAGCTGCAGCACGTGTCCTGGGAAGAGAATGCCGACAGACGCGGCCCAAATTCTGCCTCTGCTGCTTGCCAGCCTTGACTTTGGAGCTTGTGAGAAGGTCAGGGAAGCCCCCAGGTGCTTCTCGGTGAGATGAAATAGCGCATAAGCACGCTTGGGGTCTGGACTCAGATGCCACCCTAGTATGTGTCCTTAAACCTGTTCCCTAGCCTCTCTGGTCTTGGGGTTTCCTCTGGACAGCACAAGCTGGCTGGTCTCCGGGTCCCCAAAATAGGCTTCCTGCCCACCCTACCCTCACTGGGTGACCCCATCTGGGTGACCAACCCTAGACTCTTCAGCAAGGGAGCCCCTCTCCCAGCCATTTCCCATCTCATAGCAGGAGCCTGGGTCAGGGCAGGGCCAGGTGTCAGCTAGGTGGGGGAGGGCAAGGACCCACTGGCAACCCTGTCTTTCTGTGGCTGACACGGGTCCTCGCTTTCTCCTCACTGTCGCTCCCAGGCTACAGCTTCTAGGAGAGCGGGACCCAAGGACATGCGAGCAGCAGTCTGTTGACCAACAGACCAACAGTCAGAGACAGACCGACCGCCCTTTCCAAAGTACATCCACTTCCTTTGTCAACTTTTCATCACTCATCACAAGGCCCTGCCAGCAGGATCAGCTGGGCAGGTGTTATTTCCATTTCACAGTGGAGGTGATGGAGATCAAGAGTGGGCCAGGGGCTGGCAGCACCAAGCCAAGCCCTGGGCCCTGCCTCCCATCCACGCTCTTGACTCTCTGATGGGCTTGGATGCAGGCAGGAAAGCTCTGAAGCCAGCTGCTCCAGAAATCACGGACTGTGTCAAGTCTGAGGCTGCTCGAGCTGGGTGAAGTCCCTGCCCTCAAGGAGTCAGAGTCTTAGGAAGGAAAGAAATACTGGAAAATGGAGCAAAGAATTGGGACATGCGGGGTCTGTAGGGGATAGAGGGGGACATGAAAAAACTCTCTGGAATAGAGAGCTCTTGAGTTGGGGCTCAAAAGATGAGGATTCTTTCAATTGAGGTAGAAGAAACTCAACTCCATTTGACCAACAGGAAAAGGACTTTCCTGATTCATCCTAGTGTTCAGGGGATGATGGCTCCACCTTCTCTCGCTGTCAGAGCTCACAGCCCAAGGGGGTGACAGCTCCCAGTGTACACACTCAAGCCTGAGAAACCCCAGTGGCTGGAGAGAATGTTATCTCAGTAGGTCAGAGAAAAGTTCCAGGATGAGTGGGTGTGTGTTGGACCCCAGGTCGGCAGCGGGTGGATGTGGGAAAGGCATTGCCCGTAATGGATGGGGGCGGCGGGGAACAGGAGGGACCAGATTTCACCCCCTGAGGGGCTGGCCTGAAGGGGGCTGAAGGGGAGACCAGCCTTGGGGAGCTGTGGGCAGGAGACGGAAACTCTAGTAGACCCGGTGAGCTGTGCCAAGGACCTGGGACTTGACCCCAGGGGACTAAGGTGGCTAGTAAGAGGTACTATCAGGCATAAGGTGATCGAGGAAAGTTCAGGTGTGAGCTTATATCTGATTCCCTTCTATGACCTTAAGCAAGGCATTTTACCCTCTGGGCCTCAGTTTCTCCCCTTGGAAAATGGGCGCAGTAAATTACCTGAAAGGGCTGCTATGGGGAATAAGATGACACAGCTTTGTGGTTGGTCATCAGCAAGGCCCTGGGACAGGACGTTGAGGTTTGCAGAGCATTTTCACAACCTTATCTCACTCCCACCACAACTCTAGGCTTCCCTGTTGGCTCAGAAAGTAAAGAAACCGCCTGCGGTGCAGAAGACCTCAGTTCGATTCCTGCATTGGGAAGATTCCCTGGAGAAGGAACCTTTTAGTTTTCTTGTCCGCTCTGGTTTTCTTGCCTGGCGGGCTACAGTCCAAAGGGTCGCAAAGAGTTGGAAACGACTGAGTCACTAACGCTGACTAACTAATGCCACAGCTCTGAGACTTCCTCAGAGACAGGGAAGGGGAGTTCGGTAGGTTCCAGCCAAAGTCGCAGAGGTGGAAGGTGACAGAGCTAGGGTGTGTATTTGGGTCAAACCCTGAGCTGGTGTCAGAACACCGTGCTGGATGGATCAAGGTGCGAGTGGGTGCGTGTTAGCTAGAGCCCTTTATTTGGCCCTCCCTCGCCTGGAGCCCACAGGCAGGTTTGCCCCAGATGAGCAACAAACCTACCTTGAACCCACCACTGACATCCCCCCAAGCAGCCTCCTAGCACTGCAGTCCATGTGAACCCCAGCTGATGGAGGAGGGTCCTCTCCTTGCTGCCTCTTAGGTCTTTCCAGCCTCCAAAGACAGCTTTGTTTCCTTATTCCAGGCCTGGGTGGGTATAATCACTGTCCGTTCTCAGCACAGCTTAGCCTGGTCCATCCACCCAGACCCACCATTCCTGGACATATATGAAGTGCTCCTCTGGGCCCAAGGCAAAGCTATATCAGCATTCAAGGAGCAGCCTTACCAAGGTCAAGGTTTTCTGTGGTATGACCAGTTCCCTTCTCAATGCCACCCAGCAGTGAAATGCCCTCTCTGGCTGCAAGAATATTCTGTTTTCATCTATCTACCCATCTTCTGTTCTGTCTCATATAGAATCAGGCTTGGCTTTGAGTAATAAAGTCACCACTTAACAAAAACCAAAGGTCTGTTTCTCATAAAAGTCCTGAGGCATGCAATCCTCAGTATGGAGGTTTTATGCAGTCCTCAAAGACCTAAGCTCCTTCCAGCTCACTGCTCCACCATTTTGTTTTCATGGTCCAAAATGGCAGCCACGATTCCAGCCATCACAGCTGCATCCCAGGCAGTAACACAGAGGAAGGATAAAGAAGAAGGAGGTAAATCATGCAAACTATCTTCTTGATAGTTTACTTTTAAGAAAGATTCATAGCAAATGACGCATGACAGTGCTACTTGGTCACACAGTCACATCTAGCTGCCAGGGAGCCTGAGATAGTCTTAATTCCAGGTAGCCAAGTTCCCAGGTAAAATAAGGGTTTGTTTACTGAGGAAAAGAGAATGGACATTGGGGGTAACTATCTATGACACCCCATCCATTCAATGAGCATTTATTGGATGCTCCCTGCACTTACCCTTGTTACAGTACTTATAATGTGATCAATACCGTAGCGTCTTGTGAGCGGTAAACCGTACCTGGCACTTCCTAAGTACTCAGTGGCCATTACTATTAGTGCTGATATGAGCACAAGCTTCTGGGAGAATGGAGAGAAGGCCCCGCCTGGGAATCTTTCTTTTTTTTCTTGGTTCTGGAAGGCTGGATGCTTGATGGTAGTCATTTTAGGAACTCGTGTTACCTCCCCAATTTCCATTCCATCCTACCTCCTTCTCAGGGAAATGACTCTGATAATTCCTCCTTCCCAAGGCACTTGTGATAGCTAACAGCTAAGCACAGGCTCTCCAGGGTGAAAAGTGCAACCATATGGAAGAGAATTCTGGCAACAGTTACGGTGCATGCTGCCTGCCTGGTCTGCCCCCTGACCCTGGGCTAGTTCTGAAGACCTTGGAATCTTCCTGAAGCCTTAGAAAAACCATACTG
Organism: Madoqua kirkii; assembly: GCA_006408675.1. Taxonomy (NCBI): domain Eukaryota; kingdom Metazoa; phylum Chordata; class Mammalia; order Artiodactyla; family Bovidae; genus Madoqua; species Madoqua kirkii. Next base: position 12,145 of record SJYC01137387.1, read on the forward strand.
TAGGTTGTCGCACAATTGTGTGGCTGCGGTCACACAATTACTTCTGAAATGGGAAAATAACAATAAGTACTCTCTAAACCGCCTCTGTCTGACAGCGTGGGGGTTGCAGATGCCAGGTGCCCTTCCAAAGTGATTCAGAGCAAGAGTCCCTGGAGGGCAGGGCAGCCCTCAACCCACCTGGCAGGATGAGGAAGAAGCTGAGAGCTTGGCTACGTGGCCTTGCTCGGTCTCTCGGAGGTGGAGGAGCCTGGCTGGGTGCTGGGGCTGGAGCTTCTGTGCCTCCCCCACGAGGACTGTGGAGAGCAAGCTGCTGCTGGCTGACCGCCACTCCGGGCCTGGGAAAGCGAGCTACTGGTCCTTCCTGAGCACCAGGGTATGACAGGCCTGTGCCAGGCCCTGTGGGGCACCCAGAACTTAGGGTGGGTGGGCCTATGAGCCTTGGGTCTCTTGCCCCAAAGCTCTCTCCATCCCTGACCTGGGGAGCCAGACAGCGCCTCCTCCAGGAAGCCCTGCTGACTTCCTTTGCCAGATGCCCATCGTCACTGTTCTCCCACATCCCTCCACTGGGCTTTTTCCAGTGCTGTATGCTCATCTGTTCCCTGCTCTCAGCTGACCCCACTCGATATAGCCCCTGTACCTTGCACATAAGATGAACTCGGTAACGATATACCAACTAATGAGTGAGTGAGTGGATGACTGCATGAGCTCCTGGGCTGCCAGGGGGTGGTTCCCCAACGAGGAGGGGAGGCCTGCAAGGGTTAACCAGGAGCCCGTCTGTGGTCTGAGGTAAGCAGGGAGCGTATTTGTTCAGGTAAATACGGAAGGATTACTTATAATGGGAAATCAGGCCCTGGCCAACTCTTCATCTCATGCCGCCTAACTTCCTCCCAGCACATTCCTGCACTCCGCCCGCATCCACACTGCCCTGCAGACCTGGTGCCTCGAGCCCACTGTGGCCTCCCTCGTAAGCCCCCCTGGCTGGGTCTTGCCACGGTGCCAGCAAGTGGCCCTGAGCTGGGGGCAGGGGCTCCCTACGGGGCACACAGCCCTGAGACCTCAGAGAGCCTCCCGTCGAGGGTGGCCAGGCCCCCGGCGGCGCACTTGAGTGCCACCTCCACTCTCGGTCCTGCCAGCCCCTGGTACTGCTGGCGCCCCAGATGCCTGGCTGAGACCCAGCAGTGGTCCCAGCTGCCCACGCCTCCCCCTGGCCCCCAAAGTTGGCACCGCCACGGACGACTCCTTGGGCACCAGGCAGCTAGTGGGTAAGTCTGGTGGGGGGCAGTGCCTACCCATGGGGGCTTTCCCCTGCCAGCTCTGAGGAAGTGGGTGGTGGAGGGCGCTTTCAACGCTGGGCTCCCGAGTGTTGACCCTGATCTGGGTCCTTCACCCTCAGAAGCCCCCGATCCCTGTGCATGCTGCCTGTCTGGTCTTCCCCCTGACCCTGGGCTGACCCTAGAGCCCAGTTGAGCCCCCCAGGCTGGGGAGGGCAGCCTGGGATGCCCCACCTCTGTGATGACCCCGTCTAGGCGCCACACTGAGCCCACCCCGCCCAGCCTGAGGGGAGGCTGCTCTGCAGGTGCGGAGCCTCAGCCCCGAGACCAGGCTGGTTCTGCTTGGCTAGTGAAACACAAGCAGCCTTTCTGTGGCTGCCAGCGTGGCCGCTGTGCCAGGGGCAGGGTCTCTCAGAGCCTGGTCACGAGTGGGCAGGGTCCTGCTGGAACCTGGAGGCTCCGGGTCAGGGTTAGGGTCTGGGGTTGGAAAAGGGGCTATTGTCCCAGAGCCCACGGGTTTGGGGGAGTGAGGTGGGCATCGTGAGCACAGGAACCAGGGGATCTAAGTGATTGCCTTGGGTCCCTTGGGGGGCACAGCACCTCTGGGCATGTAGGGAAAACAGTGCGGGTGAGGGCAGGGGGGGCCTGGAGGTGCAAGTCTTTTTAGGACTTGCCAGGTGCCTCCTGTGCGGAGGGAAGGAACTGGGTGGTGGGGATGACAATGTGGAGGGCTGAAGGTCTCGGTGGCTGGAGCCTCCCTTGGAGCTGGACAAGGTGTGCGTGCATGCAGGGTGAGGGCAGTGCCCTGAGCTAGCCCAGGGCCCCTCTCCCCTGCAGCTGGGCCCACTCAGCAGCCTGCAGCCAGGCCTCAAGCAGGCTATCCCCTGCCTGACAGCCATGGCCTTTCTGCTCCTCTTTAGCCAGGGCTGAAACTTGGCCTCACTTCCTGCCCCTACCTCCCTGATAAACAGTTTCATGGCCACCCCCCAGTAAAGCAACCATCTCCCCAGCTGCTCGCCTGAGTAACAGAGCAAACAGGCGCTGGGGCTGCCCCAGGCCCCAGGTGGCAGGCAGGAGATTACCCATCAGATGGGGTGCCCAGGCCAGGGCTCAGCTCAGCCAGCCAATCTGCTCACCCCTGATCACTGGGGAGAGGGCCAGAGCCAGGGACTCCCCCCACCCAGCTGCTCAGAGCTCCCCCAAAATTCAGAATTCAGAGCTCCCGGGCGGTTGGGGTGTGGAGGAGGTGGTCTCTCATGGGGTCAGGGACCACCTGCCCCTTTGAGAGCCGAATAGGCACCATGAGGGGCCCAGAGCTGAAAGCTCAGCCCCTGCCAGGCCTGGTTATTGTGTTACTGATTATAAAACACTTTGGCAGATGCCCTGTCACTTGGTTGCCGTAAGCCTCTGGATTACACAGAACTTCTCTTGTCAACCAAGCCTGAGGAAATAGGGTGGAACTCAGTAGGTGCTCAATCAATGCTCAGAAAGCGTGACCCTGGCAGTGAATGGAAGAACCAGGAGAGCCCACCTCCTGCCACAGAGGTGGTTGCAGCCATAAAGGGAATAACCTTGCAACAAACTAGAGCACAGCTGACCAACTTAGGAGCTGGACAAGGTGTGCGTGCATGCAGGGTGAGGGCAGTGCCCTGAGCTAGCCCAGGGCCCCTCTCCCCTGCAGCTGGGCCCACTCAGCAGCCTGCAGCCAGGCCTCAAGCAGGCTATCCCCTGCCTGACAGCCATGGCCTTTCTGCTCCTCTTTAGCCAGGGCTGAAACTTGGCCTCACTTCCTGCCCCTACCTCCCTGATAAACAGTTTCATGGCCACCCCCCAGTAAAGCAACCATCTCCCCAGCTGCTCGCCTGAGTAACAGAGCAAACAGGCGCTGGGGCTGCCCCAGGCCCCAGGTGGCAGGCAGGAGATTACCCATCAGATGGGGTGCCCAGGCCAGGGCTCAGCTCAGCCAGCCAATCTGCTCACCCCTGATCACTGGGGAGAGGGCCAGAGCCAGGGACTCCCCCCACCCAGCTGCTCAGAGCTCCCCCAAAATTCAGAATTCAGAGCTCCCGGGCGGTTGGGGTGTGGAGGAGGTGGTCTCTCATGGGGTCAGGGACCACCTGCCCCTTTGAGAGCCGAATAGGCACCATGAGGGGCCCAGAGCTGAAAGCTCAGCCCCTGCCAGGCCCAGTTATTGTGTACTGATTATAAAACACTTTGGCAGATGCCCTGTCACTTGGTTGCCGTAAGCCTCTGGATTACACAGAACTTCTCTTGTCAACCAAGCCTGAGGAAATAGGGTGGAACTCAGTAGGTGCTCAATCAGTGCTCAGAAAGCGTGACCCTGGCAGTGAATGGAAGAACCAGGAGAGCCCACCTCCTGCCACAGAGGTGGTTGCAGCCATAAAGGGAATAACCTTGCAACAAACTAGAGCACAGCTGACCAACTTAGTGCAGCTTGAATGTAACTGGGGTCAAGGCCCTCTGGCGGAGGGCAAGAAGGGGCAGGTCAGAACCCACAAGGTGTGACCTCAGGCAAGTCACTCTGACTCCCTGCGCTTGCAGCAGGTTAGACAAGGTGGCCTCTTCTGTGAAAGGAAGCTTCATGGAAGGAGAAAACTGGAGTGGGGTTTTGAAGCCTGTGTAGGAGTTGGTGGAGGCAGGCTGGCTGGCAGGATTTGCCGCTTTGCGAAACTTGAGTGCTTTCCCAGTCTGGTCTCCTAGGCTGAGGTCAGGGGAAGTGGGGGCCTCTGACTCGGGCTCCTCCTAGAGGCTGGGGAGGAGTGAGTGAAGCCAGTAGAAGCCAGCAGCTGCCCTGGACCAGGCTAGAGAGCAGGCTGACCTTGGGGCAAGGTCCAGGCCTCTCCCATCACCATTTTCAACTCTCCCCCAGACTCCACCCTTCGGCCCTGCCCCTCCAGCATCACCACCTGCTTCTTCCTTTGTTCCCCTCACTCTTCACCCTGTTACCTTTCCCTGACTCTTCTCCAGCCCCATCCCCTCGCATTGTAATTCGCCAGGAATTTCCATCCACCGTCCTCCTCAAACTCCACAATCCCTTTAAGACCTGCTCTTAACAGCCCATTCAACAGACATTCAACTGAATTTCTTGCCCCTTTGCTGGAGCTAGGGTTAGGGCTCAAAATAGAAAACAGTGTGGGACCCTCCCCTGCCCCCACCCTGTTCCATGCCCCACCCTGCACCCCCAGCCCAGAGAGTGGCTTGTCAGGTGGAACAACTCTTCCCAAAGCAAACTTTGCACAAGCTGAGTTGCCCTGGGCCCTTCCTGACATTTAATGCCAGGCTCCTTCCCCTGCCTCGTTTGCTTGTTCCCAGTCCAGGAGGTGCCCCCTGCCAGATTCTCCTCTCCCACCTCTCAGGGCCTCCAGACTCCTCCAGGTCACTCCTCCTAGGCCAGGGCCTGAAGGGGGACTCTGCGGGAGTCAGACGGGCCAGAGCCCTCCCTGGGCTGTAGGAAGGGCTGATGAGGTCCGTCCAGGACCTCCAGAACCCAAGGGGCCCTTCCTTTTCGCTCCACCTCTGGGGTTGAGGAGAGGAGTCTGGGAGTGACCGCCTGGGTTAGGGTCCCAGCACCTGGACCTGGTAACAGGGTGGGGCCCAGGTCTCTGCTCTCGGGGCAGCGAGTTGGCCTGAGGGCTGCTGGGGCCAATTCTTCGTGCCTCTGATGTCTAACCCAAGTCAGCCTGGTGGGCACAATGGAGATCATGGGGTCACAGACTCCAGACAGTGTCTGGGGCAGAAGAATTCTGGGAGCTGACTTACCTCCTGGGAGAACAGAGGAGGAGAATGAGGCCATGGAGACCAGGGGCTGCCCAGGGCCTCCAATACGGTGAAATAGCAGATTATGAATCCCCATCTCCAGATGCTGAGGCTTCGAGTTCTTTCCAGGCCTCCCACCCCTTTGAAGCAAACTTGAATACAGGGGTGAGCTTGGGGCTGAGGGGGGTCCCTGTACCTGCAGGCTTCAGGCATCCATGCCACCCAGACCCCCCAATGTGACTTTTGTGGGGCTAGCCCCACAGGTAGCCTGGGCGAGGCAACAGGGGTGACCCTAGAAGTCGGAAGGTGCCAAGACTTCAGCAGGAAAGAGGGCGGAGCTCAGCCTTGATCCCAGGCCCTTCCTGGTCACCATGGACACATGCCCCCAGGCACTCACCGCCCCTACCTGTCAGGTGGGAACAATCGTGGCTGCCCCAGGAGCCCAAGCAGTTTATTTATTTGGCCTTCACCTTGTCCCTGGAATGGCTAGAAGTGGTGTCAGTGAGCTGGGATTGAGGGGGAAAACAGGAAGTGGATGCCTGTGATCCCCTGTGTGGGAGCGAATGGGAGGTGGTGCTGGTACGTACTCACGCCTCAGGCTCCTGGCTGCCTATGGTAACAGTGGGCAACACAGAAAGCGAAGTCGCTCTGTGCGACCCCATGGACTGCAACCCACCAGGCTCCTCTCTGTCCATGGGATTCTCCAGGCAAGAACACGGGGGTGGGTGGCCATCTCCTTCTCCAAGGAACCTTCTGGACCCAGGGATCGAACCCGAGTCTCCCGCATTGCAAGCAGACATTTTTACCATCTGAGCTGACCACAGCTCCTTGATGTCCCCAGACTCTTTTTGTTTCCTGCCCCATCTTCCTGCTGCTTGGCCCTGGCCCTACCTCCAAGTTTCCCTAGGCCTCTGGGCTGGCCTCCAAGTTGACCTTTTCCTCCTGCTAGTTGTTTTCAGCTCATTTCTTTCTTTCTTTTATGTTGGCTGCACTGTGCGGCATGTGGTATCTTAGTTCCCTGACCAAGGATTGAACCTGTGCCCTCAGTAGTAAAAGCCTGGAACCCTAGCCACTGGATCACCAGAGAAGTCCCTGGATCTAGCTAGTTTGAAGAGCAGTCTCGGAGGGCAGGGGAGCTGCATTTTCCTGGGAGTGTAGCAGCTGTCCCAGGAGCAATGAGGGGGCTGGACGAGGGCAGTGGGCAGGGCGGGAAGAGCCTGTCCAGGGGAGCAGGAAGGCCGAGGCCAGAGGCAGGGAGGCTTCAGACTGCAGCAGGCGGGCCCTGGGCGCTGGCCTGGGCAGGCCCGGCTTCTCTCCAAGGTGCTGACCGACTGCCTGGGGTTTGAGGGGACAGGGCCAGGTGGCCCCTGCCACTCTGCAGGGCTCCCAGGGGCCACACTTCTGAAGCCCCCTGATTCAGACCCATTCACGTGGACCCAGAGGCTGGGATGGAGGGAGGGAAGGGCCGACAGCTGTGGGGAAACCAGAGGCAGTCTGCCCCCAGGTGCTGGATCCTGGAGCCTCTGGGCGGAGTGGCAGGCCTGTCACACCTTGCCCCAGCCCCTCCTCTCTCCTCCCAGGGCCTGCAGTCCTGGGCCCTGGGCAGACTAAAGTTGTGTCTCAGGGTTTAGGTGGGGGCTCAAGGCATATTTCTGCCCCCACCCCCACAAACCCACTGGGGGTAAGAGCTGAGCAGGATGTGAGAGAGAGGCTCCACCCTCAAGACCGCCCGGGCCTCAGTAAAGACCTCCTGGTGACTCCCTTGGGCTGTCTAAGCATCTTTCTAATGTCCGGGTGGCCCCGAGGGGCAGGAAACAGCTGCTGTAAATCTCTGACTTTGGGTCCCCCTGCCCCCTCTTCCCGCTCTGTCTTCCTGGGGGGACCACGAGGTGTGGAGCGAAGGGACCGGGGTGGTAATCCCTCTGGCTGCAGCCGCGCGAGTCTGCCCTGTCTCTGGGCCTTGGCCTCCACCAGCTGTTACCAATCTTCTTTGTCTGGAGTCAGAGCCAGTGCCTCTTGGGCAGGAGGGAACCAGGACACGCTGAGCCTTAATCCAGAAAAGATCAGCTCGAGGTTTTGGAAGTTGGAGGCATCGCTCAGGAGACGGGCAGCCCCTTGAGCCTGGGCTGTTGGGAGGGACCAGGACCTGGCAGAGCCCGGATTTGTCGCAGGACCCTAGGGCTTAGTGATCCAGGCTGTGCTGTGTGACTAAGAATACCTCCTGGCCATTCTCTGAGCCTTATTTTCCCAGTGTCCCCACATAGAGACCATCACCCACAAACGTCCTCATGGCTGAACTGCACATGAGAGCTGAAAAGTCAGAGAAGGGAGCAGCTGGGGAGGACTTTGGGCTGAACTGTAATGAGAAGAAAGGGGCATTGTGGGCAGGGGCCTAGCGAAAACGAGAAAATAGAGAAAACAAGGCATGTCAGGCCCCCAACTTAGGGTCCGAGGGAGAAACACCATTCCCATCAGAGCCTGGATATGTGCTTTGCCCCCGACCCTGCCCCTAACCAGTGAATAAATCTGTTTCCCACTCTGGGCTCTGGCACCAGCCCCTGGGATCAGGCAGGGCAGGCAGTGGGGAGCCATGGGGGGTTCTAGAGCCCAGGGCTGCCTGATGAAAGGGTGTTGGAGGGAAACAAGCTTGACCGTGCAGTGGAGTGAGCGGATAGGAGGCGCGAATGAACTCTGGAGGACCAAGCTGGCCAATTGGGAGGTGGGCAGGGCCCTGGGGAGATGGGACCAGCCAGAGCAGGAGCCTCCGAGGACACGTGGTACAAGAGCAGAGACTTCCCATGACCAGCTGGGGCCCTCAGGCAAGCTGCGTGGCCTCTCTGAGCCCTACTGTCCACATCCACATCCAGGGTGCCTGAGTCCCTGTAGGTAGTAAAAGGGTAACGTGTGCACATGCTTTGGTCACAGGAGGCACTTGATGTGCGTTCTCTGCCCCCCCCCCGGGTCCAGCCCTAGAGCCTGGAGAAGATGCCAGAGTTGCAGGCTGGGCATACCAGCCCCCTGCTCCTTGACCAGAAAACCCAGGTCCCCTGGGCTGGGCTCAGCCTTCCACACTGCATCCCACCTGCAGGCCATGGGCTCTTTCCTCCCGCCGCACGGTTAATCATTAACTTCTTTTTCACCAGGGAGGTGTTGGAGCTGGGACCAAGCCTTGGTTTAGAGCAGGTTCCTTGGCATTTAGGGGCAAGGTGACAGGGGGCTGCAATGCAGGGTGTGGAGGAGAAGGCGGGAGGTCTCTGCTGGTGAAGGCTCCCTGGGCCAAGAGCCAGAAGACCTGCCTGAGTTGTTCCGTTCTCTGCAGTAACTTCCCCGCCACAGTGCAGGGATGAGCGCTCAGGCCCTCTCGGGAAGGGGGCAAAAGCGAGGGCTTCTGAAGTCGCTTGACCAATGTGTCAGGGATGTGTCGTCATGTCCTCGCCTGGCCGATGCTGCCCCCTGCCCTAGCCATTCATCCTCACTGACCCCTCACGCCACTGTGCTCCCATCCTACCTGTGACCGAGGCCAAGCAAACAGGAGGGCCACGAGGGAGGCAATTTCTCCTGCCTGTTGGAAAAGATTCCGTCTCCCTGGCACACGGCCCAAGGTGTTGGCAGGGACTGTCCTAACGTGGCAGGTCGGGGAGTTCTAGGGACGTGGATGGGGCGGGAGGCAGGCAGGGGGTGATGAGGGAAGGGTGGGGTTGAGGAGGCTCTCCAGGGGT
>SJYC01137390.1:0-11493 GCA_006408675.1 Madoqua kirkii
TCAGGTGGTCTGGTACTCCCATCTCTTTCAGAATTTTCCACAGTTTATTTGATCCACACAGTCAAAGGCTTTGGCATAGTCAATAAAGCAGAAATAGATGCTTTTCTGGAACTCTCTTGCTTTTTCGATGATCCAGCAGATGTTGGCAATTTGATCTCTGGTTCCTCTGCCTTTTCTAAAATAAGCTTGAACATCAGGAAGTTCACAGTTCATGTACTGCTGAAGCCTGGCTTGGAGAATTTTGAGCATTACTTTGCTAGCATGTGAGATGAGTGCAACTAACTGTGTGGTAGTTTGAGCATTCTTTGGCATTGCCTTTCTTTGGGATTGGAATGAAAACAGACCTTTTCCAGTCCTGTGGCCACTGCTGAGTTTTCCAAATTTGGTGGCATATTGAGTGCAGCACTTTCACAGCATCATCTTTCAGGATTTGAAACAGCTCCACTGGAATTCCATCACCTCCACTAGCTTTGTTTGTAGTGACGCTTTCTAAGGCCCACTTGACTTCACATTCCAGGATGTCTGGCTCTTCATGAGTGATCACACCATCGTGATTATAAATACACCCAAGAAAGGACACTTATGAACTTGCCCTTCTCAGGTTTATCTGTGTTACGGGGAACATGTATTTGTTGGTCATCTCCCACATCCGTCCTGATGTTTTCTTGACTCACACCACAGAAGTATCCCAGGGACCCCCCAGTTCTTTGGTGTACATACACCTTGCAAGTCCCTCGCTTTACCCAAACCTCCAATCTGGAATTCCAATGCTGGGCTCCAATGTGGGGCTAGAGAAAAGGGTCTGGGGGGAGGGTAGCAGAGCCTGGGGACCGATGGGAGGGAGGCCTCTAGTTCTTTGCGTTGAGGCCAAGCAGTGCCCCCTGAGTGGCCTTTGGGACCAGGGGGAGTGGGGGTGACTTGCTGAGGGCCTCATTTGTTCCTGTGGGCCTTGGCCTTCTCTCCAGCCCCTGTAGTTGTGGGGAAAGTGAGCTGTTGTAAACGTGCACGTAGGCACCTCCCACCTGGGAGCTGTGAGTTCTTCCAAGGCGTGAGGGGAGAGGAGAGGGCCCCTGGAGCTGGGAGAGGCCGTGGCAGCACCTTTCAGGGCAGGACAAGGCGGGCCGGGTACCAGGAGCCTGGCCCTGAGTGGGGGTGGCACCGTGCACACCCATACCTGTGCTGCTGGGGGGGGCCGCCTCAGCAGCCTTGGGCTGGGAGTTTATCCATACTCCCTACATGACCCTGTGGGGCTTTCCTGGTGGCCCAGGGGTAAAGAGTCCACCTGCAGTGCAGGAGACCCTGGTTCAATCTCTGGGGCAAGAATACTCCGGTATTCCTGCCTAGGGAATCCAATGGACAGAGGAGCCTGGTGGGCTACAGTCCATGGAGTCACAGAGTCAGACACGACTGAACGACAGAGTTCACAAAACCAGCCCTGTGGGAGGGGCAGGGAGCCGCCTACCTGAGCTGGAAGGGGCTTCTCCCTGGCACACCCTCACTTGCTCCTTGCTGCTTCACCTGGCCCGTGGGAGATTATGGTGACCTTTTCCCTTCCCTACCCTCTTCAAGGGCAGAACGAAAGGAAACAAACTTTGCTCCAGCAGAAAAGATTAGGAATCTGCCTGCAGCGCAGGAGACCCAGGTTTGATTCCTGGGTAGGGAAGTTCCCCTGGAGAAGGAAATGGCAACCCATTCCAGTATTCTTGCCTGGAGAATCCCATGGACGGAGGAGCCTGGGGGGCTATAGTCCATGGGGTCCCAGGAGGCGGACACGACTTAGCAATCAAACCACCGCCAGCACCACAGAAGGAGCTTCCTCAATCGAACAGCAGACTGGGATCTGGGTGGAGGGCCAGTCGCCTTGTCCAGGCCTCAGTTTGCTCATCTGCCAAATAGAACTAATTGTGCCTTCTTTTGTGAGGACCGAATGAGATCAAGCACCTCAGGAGATTGTTTCAAACAGGTTACTTGTGTAAAAATACGCTGCTCCCAGCACCCCGGCTTCCCTGGGGAGTGAGGGATCCATTTGTTTGCAGCTCTGCACCGCCCCCCCTCCCAGACACAAGGCCCGTCTGCCCAGCCCCATCTCAGCTGCCCAGTGACCCGGAAGCCCCGGCTCTCTCCCAGGCCCGGCCCGCTGCCCACTGGGCTCCTCATCTCCATAACCAGCTTAGCGGCCCCCACGGGGACAGGGAAGCAACCGGGGCCTGACTCTCCCTCCTCTTCTGCTTCTGTAGACACAGCCGCCAGCCCGAGGAGCATGGGCAGCGCAAGCCCGGGCCTGAGCCCCGGGCCGCCCGGCCGCCTCCTGCTGCCCCCGGACAGCGCACTACGGACAGGCCTGGAGAAGGCAGCCCCAGGCGGGGCGGGGCCCGGGCGGCGGGACTGGAGCCCCAGCCCGCCTGCCACCCCTGAGCAGGGCCTGCCCACCTTCTACCTCTCCTACTTTGACATGCTGTACCCCGAGGACAGCAGCTGGGCGGCCAAGGGCCCTGGGGCCAGCATGCGGGTGGAGCCCCCCGACGAGCCTGAGCAGTGCCCGGTCATCGACAGCCAAGCCCCGGGGGGCAGCCTGGACCTGGCCCCAGGCGGGCTGACCCTAGAGGAGCACTCGCTGGAGCAGGTACAGTCCATGGTGGTGGGCGAGGTGCTCAAGGACATTGAGACGGCCTGCAAGCTGCTCAACATCACTGCAGGTGAGCCCCTCCTCTGCCAGCAGAGGCCACTGGGAGGGGTGCGGGTGCTGCCTGGCACACCATGGTCACCCCAGAGATGCTGGTGCTTCTCCACTTGCAGCCAGCCCCTAACGCAGCAGCGGTGAGCCTGGGAGCCCAGGTTCTCGGCCTCTCTGCGCCCCAGCCACGCCAGCCTCGTGTCCCCACGTGGCAGGCACCAGGTGAATGAATACGAGCCCTGCACCATCTGGCCCACCTCCTCCTCTCATAAGTCAGTCCACGGTCCCCTGGCCTTTTCTGCTCAGACTCTCCTGCCTCTGCCATACGCTCACACCTCAGGACCTTTGCACTCGCTAGTTCCTTAACCTGGAGTGCTCTTCCCTCAAATATCTACTTGGCTCACCCCTCACCTCCTTAAGGCCTTGACTCAAATGACACCATCTCAATGAGGCCTTTCCTGACCCTTCTACTGGAACTGCTGCCCTGGCCCCCACCTCTTATTCCTCCAAGCTGCTCTATTTCTCTGGAGGTTCCTACCATCTGATATGCTGTCTGTTTATCTTGTTCCCTGCCTGTCTCCCTCACTGGAATGTACATGCCACGAGGACAGGGATTTTCACTTATTTTGTTCACTGCTGTGTCACTAGCTCCTGCTTCCCCTATGGCTCAGCGGTAAAGAATCTGCCTACCAATTTAGGAGATGCCAGTTTGATCCCTGAGTGGGGAAGATCCCCCAGAGGAGGGCAAGGCAACCCACTCCAGTATTCTTGCTTGGCGAATCCCATCAGAGGAGCCTGGGAGGTTACAGTCCATGGGGTTACAAAGAATTAGACACGACTGAAGCAACTGACCACGCACGCACACACACACCCAGTTTCTGGGATGGTACCTTGGACTTAACAGATGCTCAACACAGAGTCACTTAATATGCCCTTATCCCTTATATGTGGGATTCAGCGTGGACACAGCAGAAAGGCTCCTCTGTTCATGAAGCTGACATTACAGTGACGAAATAGATCATAAATAAGTAGATCAATGTGTCTCTGGTCCAGTGGGGGTGCAGGCTTGAGGAGGTGAGGTGTGTGTGTGTGTGTGTGTGTGTGTGTGTGTGGTCTGCCGGGGCCAAGAGGGTGTGGTTGCAGAGCTGATGCTGCCGGTTGAGGGGCTGCTGGGTCCCCATCCCCGTCCTGCCATTGCCTCTCCAGCTTTGGGTGTGTCTGAAGCATCTCCTTGGCCTTCCGCCAGGGTCTGAACCTCCCACAAAGGAAAGGTCCTCAGGCCTGACTCCTCCCCAAAGTCATCTGGGCCCAGCCCCTGTCCCACAATAGTCTCAGCTGGGGCTGCCCTTGAGGCAGCCTGTGCTCAGGACCCCCACCCCCACTGGCCCAGCCAGCCCCCATCTTGGAGGTTTTCCCACGGTGCCTCTGCTCCCACCCCAGGCTGGAGAGGGCTCTGCCCTGTGAACAATAGGGACAGAAACAAATGGCTTTGACCCTGGGGAGGAAAATGAGTCTATTAGGTGGGGGCAGGTCGGTCTGCAGGTCACCTGCTTAGAGCGTGGTGTTCACTTGGAAGCCCCATTGTGTCCATGCCACAGCTGGGCCCCCTCCCAGTGTCCTGCTGGGCTCACCCCAGGGCAGCTCCCCAGGGAGATGGCTGGAGCCCAGCCAGGGACACCCCTCCAGGCCTTGGTCCCACAACCATCCTGCGTCCTGCCCTTCGCCCACTCAGTGCACGTACATGAGCTGAGCAGCGCCCTGACAGCCAGCCCTTTGCCAGGTGCTGGATGAGGGGAGGGAGCCCCCTTGGTGTCTTAGCTTCCTCTTCGGTGAAACACAATGTGAGGCAATGGGTGGGGTCGATCCCTGGTTGGGTTTTTCTCTGGTCCTTTGAGGGTTTCAAGAAGGCAAGAGGAATTTGGGAAATAAAGAAGCTGGGGTGTCTCTGGTATAGTATCAATTTCCCCTCCAGGGCTGGGGCTCCCCAAAGGGTCCTTTGGAGGGGCTGGAGGGGTCTGGGAGGAGCTGAGGTCCAGGGAGATGGATGTGCAGAAGCTCCAGGCTCCCCTGCCCTGAGCCACGTTTTCTTTTTGAGCCCTGGATCCTTCCCCTCATCCCCTCTTTCCTGGGTAATCCCCTCCACAGAACCCCTCAAGCCTCTGTCTGGCCTGGAGGCCATTCCAGGAGAGCATAGTTTCCCACGAGGGGCTCCATCAGGGCAGAGGGGACCCCAGGGGGCAGTGCCTTCAAGCAGACTCCTGGGCTGAAAGAGTGTCTCCTGCTCAGACCCTGTGGACTGGAGCCCTGGCAATGTGCAGAAGTGGCTGCTCTGGACAGAACACCAGTACCGGCTGCCTCCCGTAGGCAAGGCCTTCCAGGAGCTGGGGGGCAAGGAGCTGTGTGCCATGTCCGAGGAGCAGTTCCGCCAGCGCTCACCCCTTGGCGGGGACGTGCTGCACGCCCATCTGGACATCTGGAAATCAGGTGGGTGGCACTCCGCACCCTACCCCCAGGCTCCAAGCCAGGGACATCAGGAGAGAAGTTAGGCCAGGATGCCTGCCCGCGGGTTACAGGGGAAGCAGCCCCTTGTGCCAACCTGGGTTCTGTTCTGAATCCCAGCCCCAATGACCGCTGCCTCTCTGGACCCTGGGTGAGCCCTCCAGCCCCGACCCTCTGCCTACCCTGATCAAGGCCGCAGAACCCAGGACAGAACATGCAGCAAGTTAAAAGTATAACTTCGACTGTGAGGATGTAGGACATTGGATACTCCGAAGTCCTCCTTCCTTGTCCTTGTAAAAATTTTGTGTTTTGTGTTGTAGTTCATTAAAGCAGAAATAAGGCAATAAATGTATAGAATTTTTTTAAAAAAGAAACTGTTGTGAACCACAGTATACCTTGGGGGTACCCCTCCCTCGTCCCTCCCTTGGCCCCCCAATTCCCCTTCCTTGAGGCAACCACTGTGGCTCGTTTATCGGGTACCTTGCCAAGGGAAGTCTATACGTATACAAGCAAGAGTAAGTGTGACGTCTACACTTCCCTAACACAAATAGTATGAGTATCACGCTGCTCTGTACTGGACAGTGTATCTTGGACCTGGTTCCCCTTCGTTGTTTGTACAGCAGACCTGATTTTTTTTTTTTTTTTTGGCGTGAATGCATGACCTTTGGGATCCCAGTTCCCTAACCAGGGATTGAACCCAGGCCCTTGGCAGCAAAAGCACAGAGCTCCAACCACTGGACAGCCAGGGAATTCCCTTTTTAAAAATTTATTTGTTTTTATTAATTTTTGTTGTTGCCTTAGGTTGTCATTGCTGCCAGTGGGCTTTCTCTAGTCATGGCGAGGGGGGCTACTCTTCGTTGCAGGGCGCGGACTTCTCACTGCTGTGGCTTATCTTGTTGCAGAGCACGGGCTTGAGGGCACGCAGGCTCAGTGGCTGTGATACACGAGCTTAGCTGCCCTGCAGCATGTGGGATCTTCCCTGCTCCCTGAGTCACAGCCCTGCCCCTTGGGGCCCAGGATGAATGAAGGGACAGGTCCCACTCTCATGGTTTGATCAGAGACCAGTGTCCAGCCCCCAGCTTAGGCCACTTGCCAGGGGCTGACAAGAGCAGTGGGCAGTGCCAGGCTGAGAGCTGGGTGGCGGCGTGGGCAGAAGGCAGCTGCCTCCGCCTCCCACTGCCTTTTCTGGGAAGGGAGGCAGGTGGGAAGCCGGTGGGGGTGGAGGGGTGCAGGGAGCTGGCAGCCAGAGGGCAGGGAGTGTTTTTGTTATGCTGGGTTCTGAGCGGGACACCGTGCAGACCTCATCACCATGCTTCTGTGCAAGACCTGTGAGGGGGTGTCCCAGGCCCGTTTCACAGGTGACCAGCAGGGCTCGACTTGCGCTCTCCTCTCTGAGCCAGGGGCCGCACGCAGAAGGCCCCTCAGCTGCCAAATCCTGAACTTTCTTTCAGGAAGCAGCTTTGCAAGCAGCTTATCTCCTAGACTGGCAGGTGGGAGAGAGCAACCGGGCGGGGGGCGGGGCTGGGGCTTCTGTGACCCCACAGTTCCACCCAAACGCCCTCCTTCTCCCTTGGGGGAGGTCGTCTCTCTGGGGTCCCAACTTCCCCTCCTTGCCCCGCAGCTGCCTGGATGAAAGAGAGAACGTCCCCAGGGGCGATTCACTTCTGCGGTGAGTCGGGCAGGGTAGGGAGGGGGCGGCCAGGGCTCCGGGTCTGGGGGGCGACGTGGTGGTGGCCACTGAGGACTGGGGCTCCCCGCTCACCATCACCTCTTGACTGCCCAGCCTCGACCAGTGAGGAGAGCTGGACCGACAGCGAGGCGGACTCGTCCTGCTCTGGGCAGCCCATCCACCTCTGGCAGTTTCTCAAGGAGCTTCTGCTGAAGCCACACAGCTATGGCCGCTTCATCCGCTGGCTCAACAAGGAGAAGGGTGAGTGGTGTTGGGGGCAGGATGAGGAGGCTGTCAGGTGTGGGGGGAGCTGGGGCCCTGCCAGACGCCGGGCAGGGGGCTGTAGCCGCCCCCACCTTTGCCTTGAATATCACACACGCACTCTCACTGGACCCTGAACCAGCCTAGGGTCTGTGCAATCTGTATGCACACCTATCCCCTGCCAGGCTTTGCCTGCTGAGGGTCCCCAGCGGCCACATGCCCAGGACATAGCAGGGCCGTACAACTCCACTGAGAATGGGACATAGTCTCTACCCTCAAAACATCAGAGCTGCACTGAGGAAGCTGGTGGTGTCCCATGAGAAATACAGAGCAAACCACACAGGCAGTATTAGATTTTCAAGTAGCCACAGTTTAAAATGCTTAAAAACAGGTACAGTATGTCTATTTAATCCAATATTATACGTTCTTCTAATGTCAACATATAATTGGTATAAAATTATGAATGAGATGTTTTATTAAGTCTTTCAAATCTGATGTGTATTTCACTCTTACACTACATCTCAATTCAGACTGGCTACTTTTCAAGGACTCACAGCCACAGGCTAGTGGCGACTGCCCTGGCCAGCGCAGGGCTGGATGGTGTACGGGTGTGTGTTTTGGAAAAGGCCCAGAGCTGAGAAACCTGGGTTCGAGGTCCCATTCTACCGTTAGTAGCTGTGGGTACCCAGACTCCAATCTTTGTATTTGTGAAACAGATTAGATTCAGTCATCCAACAAACCTTCTCTGAGCACTTCCTCTGGTTCCACACTTGCTCAGCCAACATTATGGAGGATTATAGTGTCCTGGAGCTGTGGGGAGGATTCAGTGACACCCCATCCTCTAGGGACCTACAGTCTTGTAGGAGAACCAGCAGTGAAATTAGCTGGTATGCAGAACACATCTGGCTGTGATGGGACCAGCTGTACCTGGGTTGAGGAGGACCTCAGAGAGGTGCGACTCTGTGGCTGAGTACAGAGCTCGGGATGGGAAAGGGCTTAGGAGGGGTGGGGAAGTACCTACACGAGGTGTGGTGATCCCGTATGTGTATTTGAGACAGAGTGAGCCGTACCCCCAGGGAGACCATCTCACGATAGAGGACAGGGAGATCAGGGAACGCGGGGTGATCTGGGAAGCCTGCCTGGAGAGGGTGTGCTGACCTGGATTTTGCCAGGTGCTTTAGACGGAGCACTGGGGATATTAGTGAGTAATAGCCCCTTCCTCCTGGCTCTGCTCCAAGGACTTTCTGTAACCACTCACCAAGACAGTGGTCACCACAAACCCCTCTAACTCACCGGAAAAAAGAGGGTCTCAGCTTCTAAAGCTGGAAAACAGCTGAGCCAGGTGGGCTTGGTTCCCAATCCACTCTTTCAACCGTCTCTTACCAATTCATCCTGCCAGAAATGGCTGTGTGGGCCGAAGCGGCCGAGAATCCCACAGAGGTCTTGCAGGCTGGGAAACTGCACAGGTGACCTTGCGAAATGAGCCATGTCTGCAGCCTGGAGCCCCCCAGGGCCTCAGTGCAGGCTGTTCAGGAGCCAGTGCTGGCAAAGGCCAGGCCTTCAAGGCCCCGAGTCACCCACCGCAGGCTCACCCTGCACCCAGGAGCTCTGTGAGTCCACAGTAGGATCCCCCACTTCCCGGGCCCTGTGCTACACCTCCCCACACGTTGATTTAACCCTCAGCACAGCTGTGGGAGACGGTCTGTAGCCCTGGCCCGGCCCCGGGGCAACCCCGACTCCCCTGATTCTGCAAGGCTGATCTGCTGGTCTTGGTCTCTCTCCCTCCTGCTCCGCTGGCTCTCCCTGGGCCCCTCACTGCCCCAGGCATCTTCAAGATAGAGGACTCCGCGCAGGTGGCCCGGCTGTGGGGCATCCGTAAGAACCGCCCCGCCATGAACTACGACAAGCTGAGCCGCTCCATCCGCCAGTATTACAAGAAGGGTATCATCCGCAAGCCCGACATCTCCCAGCGCCTAGTCTACCAGTTCGTGCACCCCATCTGAGCACCGGGTCCCGGTCCTGAAACGTGCCTTCGCCAGACCTCCCTCCTGCCTGCCCTGCTTCGGCCAGACCCAGATCTGGGAAAGAGGGCAGTCTGTGGCATCCAGAGTTCAAGGTCAGGGAGGGGATGGTCCATTGCTCCCAGAGATGTCAGTGAGCTCTCTGGGAAGAGAGCCCCAGGGCCAGGGGGTGCTTCCCCCTTGGGCCTGACCGCTCCACAGCCAATCCTCTGGAGGATGGATGGAGGCAGGGCTGTTCTTGGTGTTCATGGCTCCCCAGGAAAGGGCCCTGCACTCTGTTGCAGCCTCTGACCCCAGATGTTCCAGAGCAGAGCCGACAGAATGGCAGTGACTTGGCCAAGGCCACTTGCCCTCCAGTGCCCTCTGTTGCCCGTTTGCACTGCACCTGGCATGGTGCCAGGAGATATCTGGACCCCTGAGTTGGGAAGCCAGGGTGCCCTGGGAATGGATAATAAAGATCCTAGGGAAATGATGTGGTACCAGTGTCTGCAGTGAGTGTGAAGCACAGCCCAGAGGCCATCCATACTCAAGTTGTTGTGGTCACAGGGACCTGGGGTGGTCAAAGGAGGCTTCCTGGGGGAGGTGGCATCGAGCTGAGCCTCAATGCTCAGGAAACAGGAAAGGGACAGCTGATGGGTAGAAGCAGTGGGAGAAAGACAGTGAGTCCTCAAGGCCCACGAGGGGCTGGAGGGGCCCTCGTCTCCCCTGGCCTGGTGTGGGCTAGAAGAGGGGGCTGGAAAGGGGAGCTGGAAGGGGAGTGGGCTGGAGCTGAGGAGGGTCTCCCATGGGACTGGAGAAGTGGTGGCATCCTTCTGTCCTCATGCTCTGTCAGGTGGTCAGGACTTCCCCCCAGAGGGGCTGGGGGCTGCCCTTCCTGCGAGGGGACCCACAGCCTGGCCGCTACTGGGCTAACCCGGGGGCTCTGGGATGGGTAGCCATGCCGTGGGAGAGGGGGGCCCTCAGCCCTCCTCGTGGGATGCCGGCCCTGCAGTGAACAGGGGAAGAGAGGCTGGCTTGTGGGCAGTTCCTCTCTGGAGGCCTCAGTGGTACTAAAGCTGTGAGCCCTGTGAGTGGTGTGTCAGGGGCCAGAGCTCATGATGGGAGAGGGCGGGTCTGAGTGTTTGTAAGCTGAGGGAGATGGGACCTTCTCTCTTGGGCAAAGGCACGCAACTTCCTCACACCCCGCCTCACGCTTACTCATCCAGCTCAGGTGTTCTGAGGGCCGACCAGGCACTTTGACTGCTTTTTTGTCATTTGTTGTTGTCGTTCAGCAGCTCAGTCGTGTCTGACTCTTTACCACCCCATGGATTGCAGCACGCCAGGCTTCCCTGACCTCCACCATCTCCCAGAATTGGTTCAAAATTGAGTCGGTGATGCTATCCAGCCATCTCATCCTCTGTCGTCCCCTTTTCCTCCTGCCTTCAATCTTTCCCAGCATCAGGGTCTTTTCCAATGAGTCAGCTCTTTGCATCCGGTGGCCAAAGTACTGGAGCTTCGACTTCAGCGTTAGTCCTTTCAGTGAATGTTCAGGGCTGATTTCCTTTAGGATGGACTGGTTGGATCTCCTTGCAGTCCAAGGGACTCTCAACAGAAACTGTGAGGTTACCCCCACCTGCAACTTTGCAGCTGAGGAAACTGAGGCTCAGAGAAGTTAAGCACTCGCTCCCAGTCACATGGCTGATCAGCGGCAGGACCCAGGACGGAGCCCACAAGGACAGGGCTCTCCCTGCCCACTTTGCATCCGGTGGCCAAAGTACTGGAGCTTCGACTTCAGCGTTAGTCCTTTCAGTGAATGTTCAGGGCTGATTTCCTTTAGGATGGACTGGTTGGATCTCCTTGCAGTCCAAGGGACTCTCAACAGAAACTGTGAGGTTACCCCCACCTGCAACTTTGCAGCTGAGGAAACTGAGGCTCAGAGAAGTTAAGCACTCGCTCCCAGTCACATGGCTGATCAGCGGCAGGACCCAGGACGGAGCCCACAAGGACAGGGCTCTCCCTGCCCCCTCTTGCCTCCGCCCCTGCCCTCACCGCCTTAAGGCTTGGCTTCCCGGGAGTCAGGACGGGGGGAGGGGGGGGTCAGCCGGCGGGCTCCTCGACCACAGAGGGTTAAGCGCTGCCCTGTGCTGTGCCTTGCGCCCTCAGCGATTTTATTGTCTCCAGAAGAACGTTTCCTTCTGGCAGTGAGCAAACAGCACCTTGGCATGTCAGCTGGGACTGCACCTGAGGAGGTGGGGGTGGGGGACCTGCCCCAGGCAGGTGCCTCACTGGGCCCCTGCTGTCTGCCCACCCCTGGGGAGGGGGCGGGCTGGGACCCCAGCCAGAACCCAGCTCGGCTTTGCTGAACTGGTTTTGTCTCCAGCCTCCCGCCC
>SJYC01137392.1:0-25457 GCA_006408675.1 Madoqua kirkii
TAGGGAGGGAGAGGACACGGAGGAGCTGATTGACCTGATCCGGAGTAGAACCTCCACCCCCACCTTCCCCGGAAGCCCTCTGATTAGGCTGGGCCCACCCCAATGGCCCCCTCCCTGCACTACTGCCCAAGTGCCGACCTGGGGACCAGCCCCACCGACACCTCGACATCCAGGTACATCCAGGTGCGGCCCAGCCACCAGCTAATCTGGGTCTCAGCCCCACCCAGGAGGCCCAGGCACCTCCAGCTTCATTTCCCTGCTCCGATCCCTCCCCCAGCCGCCCCTGCCTTCAGGCTCCCCCACAGTCCGCCTTCCGGCCCTCCCCCACCCTATTCTCAGGTCCAGATCCCACCCCTGGCACCCCACTGCCATCCTTAGAGCCCGCCCAGGCACTCCAGTCCAGGTCTTGACCCCGGAGACACAGGTCACCCCCAGGTCTTGCCCGCCGGGGGCACAGGTCACCCCAGATCTTGCCCCCCAGGGGCAAGGGTCTCCCCAGGTCTTGCCCCCGGCATGGGGCCTGCCCCAGGTCTCGCCCCGTCCCTGGTCTCGGCCCCGCCCACCGGGCCGCCCCTCACCGGCCTTGAAGCTGAGCTCGTCCTGCTCTTGGCCGTCGTAGTCGTAGAGCGCCCGCACACGCACTCCCTTGGCGTCTTCGTCGAAGGGGTTGGAGCCGCCGTTGGCCTCACTGCCCCCAAATGGGTTCCCGCTCTCATCGTCTGACCACTCGGTGGCGTAAGTCTGGCCCCTGTCGTAGCTGCTAACACTGAGGCGCAGGGAGAGGCCCGACCTGAGCAGCCCCTCACCTGGTCCCTAGGGCTGCCCCCTCCCAGCCCAGGCGCTGACCCAAACCCCACGGAAGCCAGGGCAGGCCTTGCAAGAGGGAGCCCTCACTGACGGCTCTTTAAACACGGGAAGCAGGACTATTAGTGTCACTCAGCCCTGGAGTGAGGGGGTCTGAAGGAGACCTCAGAGAACGTCTGACCCCACATCTGAGAGGGGCAGCACACCCCAGTGACTAAGAGTGAGCATTCCATCATTGCAGGGAGCAGCATGTTCATTCATGTGCAACAGGATAAATCAACACTGCTGTGTGTTATCTATGAACGTTAAGACAGTAAATCCTGAGCTCTCACCACCAGGAAAACAACTCTCTTTTAATTCCTTAACCTTGAGTTTATAGAAGATGATGGATGTTTTACTCAATTTATGGCGGTAATCATTCTTATCTATAAGTCATGATGTCTGTAAGTCACATCATTATTTTGTACACCTTAAACTTAGTGTTGTATGTCAATCATATCGTATTAAAACTGGAAGAAAAAAAAAGAGATGAGCCAAGCTCATTTTTAGTCACTAAGTCATGCCCAACTTTTTGTGGTGCCATGTGCTATAGCCCACCAGCTTCCTCTGTCCAGGGGATTTCCCAGGCAAGAATATTGGAGTAGGTTGCCATAGGATGGCAAAGGATCTTCCCAACCCAGGGACTGAACCTGAGGCTCCTGTACTGGCAGGTGGATTCTTTACCACTGAGCCACCAGGGAAGCCCTATCTATCTATCTATCTATCTATCTATCTATCTATATATGTATGTATATATATGTATGTATGTATTTAGTGAGTGAGGACTCTGGAGCCAGACCTCTTGGGCAACATATCTTGGCTCTGAGGCTTACTAAACCAGCTGTGTGACCTTGGGCAAGTCACTTATCCTCCCTGGGTATCGGTTTCTCTATCTGTAAAATGGGAATATTAACATACTCCTCAGCGTGCTGGGAGACTTCAATGAGATAATTTACAGAAAACGGTTAGTTAGCACAGTGCCTCGCATCTCGCACGAGCTCTCACAGACTGGCTACCTCTGTTTCTCAGAGGAGCACAAGGTTGTCCTGATTTAAACCATTTATCTCCTGAGGTAGGTGAACTCCGGGAGTTGGTGACGGACAGGGAGGCCTGGTGTGCTGCAATTCATGGGGTCGCAAAGAGTCAGACACGACTGAGCGACTGAAATGAACTGAACTGAACTCCTTGGAAGAAAAGTTATGACCAACCTAGATAGCATATTGAAAAGCAGAGACATTACTTTGCCAACAAAGGTCCGTCTAGTCAAGGCTATGGTTTTTCCAGTAGTCATGTATGGATGTAAGAGTTGGACTGTGAAGAAAGCTGGGCGCCAAAGAATTGATGCGTTTGAACTGTGGTGTTGGAGAAGACTCTTGAGAGTCCCATGGACTGCGAGGAGATCCAACCAGTCCATTCTAAAGGAGATCAACCCTAGGTGTTCTTTGGAAGGAATGATGCTAAAGCTGAAACTCCAGTACTTTGGCCACCTCATGCGAAGAGTTGACTCATTGGAAAAGACTCTGATGCTGGGAGGGATTGGGGGCAGGAGGGAAAGGGGACAACAGAGGATGAGATGGCTGGATGGCATCACCGACTCGATGGATGTGAGTCTGAGTGAACTCCAGGAGTTGGTGATGGACAGGGAGGCCTGACGTGCTGTGATTCATGGGGTTGCAAAGAGTTGGACACAGCTGAGCAACTGAACTGAACTGAACTGAAGGTAAAACTCAGTGGCCCCAGGGTGGGAGGAGGCTCTCACCTGCCACGGTCCCCAGCCTGAGATGTGGACTCCACCACGCCAGCAGCATTGGTCAGCACTGCCCCCTCTGCCTTCTTGGGCTGTTTCTCCTTCTTGGCAGCAGTGTGAGGGAGGTCTGGGTTCCACTCCTGGGGGGCACCAGGGAAGGGGAGCAGTCAGGCTGGGGGGCTGCCCCCCGAGACTACTTCCAGCACTTTCAGATCCCTCTACCCCATCCCCACACATCCTCACCTCAAACTGGGGCCAGTTCATGGGCATGCCAGGGCCACTGGTGCTGCGGAACCATCTGAGGTCGTCCTGGGCATCGGCCCCCCGGATGGCCTGCTCCAGCTCCCGGTACACTTGGACGTAGCTGTGCATGGGGAAGAAGGGCGGTTCAGGGCAAGATGCACCTCAGCTTCGGGGAGGGCCCATCCAGAAGAGCAGGGTGCTGGCAGCCAGGAATCAGGTAGTTTTCGAAGCATGATCTCTGAGTGGGCAGCTCCAGGCATGACCTGTGGGCACCCTTCTCCATCCCCATCTTAGCTGCTTACCCATCTACCCAAGCACCTTTCCTGAGGGCCTGGCGTGCATCAGTGCTCACCCAGGCAGCCACCGGCCCCTGCAGCCCTGCCCTCCCTTCCTGCCACTAGAATGAGGGCCCAGGAAACCCTGCTGCACCGCCCCTCCCCTGCCCCCGCGCCGCCCCCCCAGCTACCTGCTGCTCTCCGCCAGGTTGAGGTGACGCTTGATGTCCAGCAGCACCTCCTTGAGGAAGACCAGCCGCTTCTCCTCGAACTGCTGGCACTGCTCGAACACCTGCTCCATGCCCTCCATGTACTGGGGCGTGGTCTTGCCCACATCGTCCAGCACCTTCTCATACTTCTCCTGCGTCTATGGGCACCAGGGCAAAGGGGAAGGAGACCCAGGCCTGCAGCTCCCAGCTGCCACCCACTCCAAGGGGCCCCGAGACCCCGGCCCGGTCAGCACCTTCTGCACGTCCTGCTTGCACTTGTCCACTTTGTCCTGCAGCTTCTTCTGCTGCTCGGGTGTGACCGACTGTTCTGTCTTGCTGTTCATCTCCCGGGTCACGGCCAGCTTCTCCTCTTTGCAGGCCAGATGGTAGGCCTTCTTGGCTGCCTCTAGCTGTGGGGAAGGAGGCGAGGGGGCAGGGCACCTACTCGTATGTAGGAGCCAACGAGATCACTGTCCACCCGTCCCTCCTGTCCGCTCTGCTGGGAGCTGCGAACATACACTCTCAAAAGGCAGAAGGGGTGCAAGCCCTGGCTCCAGGCATTCGGGCGCAGTGCCCACCCACCTGCGCATGTGGCCCTGCACTGCCAGCCCCCCGTTTAGCCCCTGCAGGGCCGGCCCCATCAGTGGATGCTTCTTCCTGGCAGGCAGTGCTGCTCTCCGTGGGCACAATCCTGGGGGCCAGCGCACTGCCTACAGCATCTATGGACGCCCTCTCATGGCTCAGTCTGCCCCCCTGAGCCCTGCCGCCCGGCCTCGCCCCTTCCGTGGCAGCCGCCCGCCCACCAGGCACCTCCTTCATCTTCTTGGCCCAGGGCTTCTGGGCCTTGCGGAAGCCATCCTCAGCCTCCTTGGTCTCCTTGAAGCCGCCCATGATCTGCTTGTGGTAGGCATCTTCTGCCAGTTCTTGACCTTCTCCAGGTCCTCGTTCAGCAGGCTGTTCTTCACCTCCTGGTGCAGCTCGCTCACCTTGTCGGCCTCCGTCATTATGGCACCCCAGGCCCTCTCCAAGCTGCCATACTGTGGGCCTGAGGAAACAGCCCGGGGGTTACCAGGTCCTCATCAGCCCCTGCCCAGAGGCCCCCTTCACGCCTCCTGTCACTGAGGCTTTCCCCATACTTCCCATGGCAGCAGAAACGCCCTCCTCTGCTCTCCCTATAGCTTTATCCATCCTCCAGAACAGCCCAAGAACAGCCACTGCCTCCAGGAAGCCTTCTCTGAATACTCTATCCTCACAGAGCTCGGCCAGCAGCCCTCATAATTCTTACATGAAGCATCTGCCTCTGGGCCTGCTGCCTGTCTCCTCCATTAGCTTGTGAGCCCCATGGGGGACAACCTGGACCCCATGAGTTCTCACAGGCCAGCTCTTGGTGCTCCAGGAATGTTGACCGAAATGTAAAAGTGAAGAACCAACTGGTGATGTAACAGGAAGCCACTGGAACCAGACAACCCACAGGATCTGGACCAGGGCAAACAATAGCTATCATAAAATTTGCAGATGGGTCACATTAAACGCCCTGAATTTGATAGTTGAACTATGATTACATAAACAAATGTCCTTATTCTTCAGCAATTACATAAACAAATGTTCTTATTCTTCAGCAATACAGTGAAGGATTTAGGGTGAAGGGGCATGTCTCCAACTTAAATGGCTCAGAAAAGACATGCCTATAAATAGAGAGGGCGTGAGATAACAAACCCGATAAAATATGAGCTGGTGAGTCTGGGTGAAAGGTAGGTAATTCTCTGTACTATTCTAGAAATTTTTCTCTAAGCTTAAGTTATTTCAAAATAAAAGGTTTTGTAAGTTCCCTAGTGACCTCGTGGTTAGGATTCCAGGCTTTCACTGCCCCGTGGACCCGGGGTTCAATCCCTGATCAAGGAACTGATATCCTGCAAGCCCCGTGGCACAACAAAAAAAAGTCTTTTTTCCCCTCTAAATTCAATCCAAAATTACAGAAAGTGCTTGATCAGCGACAGGGAGGCCTGGGTGGTTTGGGAGGGGAAGAGTGCGTGTGAGGGGCGGGGCTGGCAAAGGCCCCGTGACGGGAGGTTACAGGAGCATCCAGGGGCAGGGCGCCACGGGACTGGGCAGTGGAGGGCCAGTTAGCGCCTGGGTGTGTACTCAGCCCCGGGCACAGAGGGGAGAGGGGGCACCTTTCTCGAGGAGCTGGCGCCAGCGCTTGGCCCAGTCGGTGAGCTGCTGCGCGTAGGCCTTCTCAATCTTGGCGCGCTCCTGCACGCAGCTCATCAGGTCGTTGCACAGCCGGTGCCCGTCATCGATGCGCTTCACTGTCCGCTTGTAATTCCCCACCTGGTGGCAGAGCAGCAAGCGCGACTCCCACGGGGGCCCCAGCGCCCCTGGCCCGGCTGCCAGCCCTGGCCGCCACGTCCTGCGTGGGGGTAGGGGGGGTGTCCACCAGGCCTCCCGGGGGCACCCCGCTCTAACGCCCTGGGGGTCCAAGCCCTCACTCCCCACCATCTGGACTCTCTTCTTCGTCCCACTTTAAATAGAATTTCCTCGCTGTCACCAAGTGGGGAAGAATATTTATAATTTGGACTTGGACTCAGATGAATTATTCATTCTGTTCTTGCCATGCACAATCTATTATATTTATATAGAGTCATATAAGCATTGAGTTGAGCTGCAGCTTCTTGACATAATATTATGTTTTGTAGACATCTCATTAAACACTTATTAATTTAGGTTTGGCAGTTTGCGGCGCTTTGGGTTTTGGAAGCCAACGGAAAATGTCTTTCTGGGTCTCAAATACTTTGGGAGGCTCCAGTAATGGGGGCTTGTCTCCGCCTCTTGGCTGTGGGGTCCCCAGAGCTCACAACACGTGGGCACCAGTGCCCCGCCCCCTGCCCACGGCACAGGGCGGGTGGTGGGGGGTGGGGTGTGTGTGGCTGTGAAACCCCAGGAAGCTGTAAAGTGCGCACTTGACCTTGTGAACTACTAGGCTTCTGAGCCAGGGCCCACAGGGCAGGGTCAGGAGGGCCCTGCTCCACACTGAATTCTACTGGGTCTCTGAGGGGCAGCGGTGTTCTATAGGAAGCACTTCATGGCAACCACCATCTGCTGAACATGGAGGGGCTTGTGAGGGGCCCCAAGGGCTTGAGGGTCAAGGGCTGAGGTTGGGGGTGGCTGGAAGCCTGGGTCTCCACGCAGCCAGGCTGTCGGGTGCCCGGGACCCACGGAGCACCTAAGACTTACCTCCCAGAAGCTGTCGGTTGTCTCCTCCGGAGCTAGCGAGGCCTCGTCGTAAGAGCCAGACATGGTGCGGCTGTGGTGCGGTGGACAGGTGGGCGGTGGCGGTCAGCACACGGGCTGCTCACGCGCTAGGAGGGCAGGAAAGAGTCCCCTGGAGACGAGGGAAATGTCCCAGGTGCCCCACTCCAGGCCCAGGGCCCCAGCGGGCTACGGGCACTCCACAGGTATGAGCCTTGGGTTGGCTGGGGGCTTCCTGTCTACAGACCGGCTCCTCATCCCTAGGGTAACCCCAACATCCACCCGGTGGCACCCCTCATGCCCACCTCCCAGCTGCTCCCCCACAAGCCCCTCATGCCATATCCTTCCCCTCTCCCCTTCCCCCAAGTCCAGCCTCCAGCTCCAGTGTGGGCACCTCCTCTCAGAAGACTGCCTCCCCACCAGAACCAAGGGTTTTGTGCTCCTGGACTCTTAGAGATAACACCTTGGGCCACATAATTGCATATTCACTTGACATAAATCTGTAGTTTGCTTCATAGACACACACACAGCCCCTCAAGGCCAAAACCACATCTATTTTTGTGTACTTCCTATAACCCCTCCCCAGGACTGGACACCCTGTTAGGGGCCCCTGGGACTCAAATGAACCCCAGAAGTCTTCTCAATCTACCCCCTTGGCACTGCCCACCTGGCACAGCTGAATCCTTGCACCAGGCCCAACAGACCCACCTCAGCTCCCTGTCCCTGCCCTGCCTCACCATCCCCAATCAATGCAGAACCCCTGGTCTCAGCCCCTAGAAACCCTCTGAATCCCTACTCAGTACCTGGACCCAACCCTGTCAGGAAGCCTGGTAGCAGGCCACCTCCCTCCTTGTGCCCAGGCTCAGCACCTCCTCAGTCCTCTGAGCTCCAAGGCTCTTGGGAATGCCCTTTTGGCTGCCCTGGTGCCCAGTCTCAAAGCCTCCATTAGCCACTTATGTGTCTCCTAAGAGTCCTGGACATGTGGCTTTGGGCCCACAGGTCAGACCACTGCAATCTGTGCAAACACTGGGGTGGCTCCGTGTGTCCTGGATCTGTCGGCAGGCATCACGGCTCTCCAATCTAGGCCGTGTGTTGCCCCGGGCCGGGCCAGGCACTGCCCAACTCCCACCCCCACCCAGCCCTTACTGCCACCTCTAACAAGCATGGCTCAGTAGTCAGGAGACAGCACACAGAGAGCCAGGGGCCTGGTCTTCAAAGGGGCAGTGAGTCCAGGACGGGAATGGAGCAGGACCCTCTGATCCTTGACACCCCCTGCCTTCTGCCTGTAGAAAAGCTTTAGTCAACAAATCAGTTTAATCAGAGAAACGAGAAAATGCAGAAACAAAACTAAAAGTCTACAAGACTAAACAAGTCCAACAAGACTAAATAATAATCATTTAGTCTTTAAGCAAAGTCAAAGTCATATAGCTCCTCCTCAAGGGCTATATAGAACACTCTGAGCCATATCCTGCGAGCTGTCTTATAGACACTTACTATAGCCATGACCTGCTGCTGCTGCTAAGTCACTTCAGTCATGTCCGACTCTGTGCGACTCCATAGATGGCAGCCCACCAAGCTCCTCTGTTCCTGGGATTCTCCAGGCAAGAATACTGGAGTGGGTTGCAATTTCCTTCTCCAATGCATGCATGCATGCCAAGTCGATTCAGTTGTGTCCAACTCTGTATGACCCTGTGGACAGAAGCCCACCAGGCTCCTCTGTCCACAGGATTCTCTAGGCAAGAATACTGGAGTGGGTTGCCATTTCCTTCTCTAAGCTATGACCTAAGTTGTGCAATTCCAAGAGTTGGACTCAAAGAAATGGGAATAACTTGATCCTGGAACTGAAGATTAGCTGTACTTAAGACAGTCAAGATGACACTGGTCAGAACACCACATGACCAATTTCAAGATGACTGTCAGAGCTGACTGTGTTGTTTCTGCAAGTAGCCCCCTCCTTGCACCTGTAAAAGCTCTTCCCCACTGATTGTCGGGGGTGAGGAGTCAGCCTTTCGATAGGAGTCTGCCCTCCCCGCCAGTTTGCTGGCTCAGAAATACGGCAAACTTTCCTTTCCACCACCTTTTCCTCTTTACTGTCTTTAGAGCAGCAGGCAGCCAGACCCCTACATTTGATAACAGTTTTGGGCCCCCAACATGGGGCCACTGCACTCTCACTGTATCTGGCTCCCTGGGGTTCTCCCATGACACACACAGAGGATGAGATGGCTGGATGGCATCATCCACTCAATGGATGAGTTTGAGCAAGCTCTGGGAGTTGGTGATGGACAAGAAAGCCTGGAGTGCTGCAGTCCATGGGGTCGCAAAGAGTGAGACTGAGAGTCAGGCTGAGAGGCTGAACTGAACTGAAAGTCTCAGTTAATTTTTTAAATAATATATGACAACAGTATTCTTTAGCCTCTAGAGAAAATTGGTTGAGATGAAACTCTTTTGAAATAACAAAAGAATTTTGAATTATTCTTGTTCTTTTTGCATATGTAGTTACAGAAAGCTAGCTTGATAAAATATTGTTTTCAGAATTCTGACAAAATTCTGAGAGAACAAAAATACGCCCGAGAGAAAACTTGAAGTTAACTCTCATCATGTCCTTGAAATACAAACAAAGCCCACTTTGCCTGAGACTTCAGCCTTGGGTTAATTAGCAGAACTTCAAAAGATGTTGGGTTTATTAAGCATGCATCTTGTACCCTGTTAAAGAGAAATTAGGTTATGAGAAAAATGTAAGTTGTTAGAGGTTATGGAATATGTTCTTAAGTTTGCCAATCAGTAAATGCTGGTATAACAGTTCAACTACTTGTTTCTTGGCTTTGCTAAGGTTTTTATGGGTTAAAAATTGAAATATGTAATGAAAGCTACTAAAAATGAAGCAGTTCAGTCTGTAAAGCAAGTAGGATATCTGTTGTCAATGAGAAAAAGTATAAAGAATGCAGATATTTTTGTTGAAGAAAAAATTATGATAATAGCTTTGTCTTAGAGATAGTTGTTTCCAGATGGAGAAAAATAAGGGATGAATCATATGGATACAAAAAGTGATGAAAGATTTGCAGAAAAAAGTGGAGAGGGTACTTGGAGAAAAGACTTTTGTATGCTGTCAGGAGTGATTTAAGATTAGATTGGATTTAAATGAATCTTTGTTATTAATAGTAAGCTGGTATAAGACTAGAGTTTTGTTTTTGTTCTCCCCAAAATTTTCCTAGAATATCGAGCTCCTTTGGATAACAGACTTCAAGTTTCTTTCTCTAGCTAACTCTGAGTATTTCACAGGGCTCCTAGACACTCAGAAGAAATAGTGAAGTAACTAGGATTTGTCATGCTTAGTTGCTCAGTCATGTTCAATTCTTTGCAACCCCATAGACTGTAGCCCACTAGGCTCCTCTGTCCATAGGATTTTTCAGACAAGAACCCAAGAATGTCCATGGGTTGCCATTTCCTCTTCCAGGGGATCTTCCTGACCCAGGGATGGAATCCACATCTCCTGCGTCTTCTGCACTGCATGAATATTCTTTACCTGCTGAGCTGTCAGGGAAGCTCTAAAGAGGATTATTTGGTAAGTTAAATGATATGGACAACATTTAATAACTTTCAGATCATATTGCTGAACTAGGTAAGAAATTTAAAGAATTCTAATGGAAAGCTGGGATTCCCGGATAGCTCAGTGGTAAAGAATCCACCTGCCAATGCAAGAGACACAAGTTCAATCCCTGCGTCAGAAAGATTCCCTGGAGTAGGAAATGGCAAATCACACCAGTATTCTTGCTGGGACAGAGGACAGAGGAGCCTGGCAGGCTACATTCTGTGGGGTTGCAGAGAGTCGGACACTACCGAGCATGCACAATGGAAAGTTATTGTTTTGCTTCAAGCCATGTTTTTGACCCCAATGTTCAAGATGGAAAAAATTGTCTACTGGAGTTATCATAGAGTACAATTACTTATGATGTGTATCACTGCTGGCTTTAAGTTCAAACTACCGCACAATTGCACTCATTTTACATGCTAGCAAAGTAATGCTCAAAATCCTTCAAGCTAGACTTCAACAGTATGTGAACCAAGAACTTCCATATGTTCAAGCTAGATTTAGAAAAGGCAGAAGAACCAGAAATCAAATTGCCGACATCTACTATATAACAGGAAAAGCTAGAGAATTCCATGAAAACATCTACTTCCACTTCATTGACTATGCTAAAGCCTTTGACTGTGTAGAATCACAACAAACTGTGGAAAATTTTTAGAGATGGGAATACCAGACCACCTTACCTGCTTCCTGTGAAACCTGTATGCAGGTCAAGAAGCAGCAGTTAGAAATGGACATGGAACAATGGAAAGGAGTACATCAGAGCTATATATTGTCACCCTGTTTATTTAACTTATATGCAGAGTACATGATGAGAAATGCCAGATTAGATGAAGCACAAGCTGGAATCAAGATTGCCGGGAGAACTATCAGTAACCTCAGATATGCAGGTGACACCACCCTTATGGCAGAAAATGAAGAAGAACTAAAGAGCCTCTTGATGAAAGTGAAAGAGGAGGCTTAAAATTCAACATTCATAAAACAAAGATCATGGCATTTGATCCCATCACTTCATGGCAAACAGATGGGGAAACAATGGAAACAGTGAGAGTCTTTATTTTTTTGGGTTTCAAAATCACTGCAGATGGTGATTGCAGCCATTAAATTAAAAGACACTTGTTCCTTGGAAGAAAAGCCCTCACAAACCTAGACAGTGTATTTAAAAGCAGTGATATCACTTTGCCTACGAAGGTCCATCTAATCAAAGCTATGATTTCTTCCAGTAGTCATGTACAGATGTGAGAGCTGGACAATAAAAAAGACTGAGTGCTAAAGAATTGATGCCTTCAAACAGTGCTGCAGAAGACTCTTGAGAGTCCCCTGGACTGCAAGGAGATCAAACTAGTCAATCCTAAAGGAAATCAGTCCTGAATATTTATTGAGGATAATATTTATTCAATATTTATTTATTCAATAAACATTTATGTATTGGATATTTATTTATTCAATATTTTATTTATTTATTCAATATTCAATTTATTTACTGAAAGTATTCATTTATTATTAATTTATTATGTATTTATTTAATATTTGGTTTATTTATGGAATATTTATTTATTGAAATTATTTGTTTATTCAATAACTATTTATTCAAATATTTATTCAACTTATTTATATTAAAGCTGAAGCTTCAGTACTTTGGCCACCTGATGTGAAGAACCAACTCATTGGAAAAGACCCTGATGCTGGGAAAGACTGAAGGCAGGAGGAGAAGGAGATGACAGAGGATGAGATGGTTGGGTGGCATTATCGACTCAATGGACATGAGTTTGCGCAAACTCTGGGAGATGGTGAGGGATGGAGGCCTGGCATATTGCAGTTCATGGGGTTGCAAAGAGTCAGAGATGACTGAGAGACTGAACAGCAAAAAAACAACTAAAAGCATATGTTCAATGCTGTGTTACAACTGAGTATTAGTGCTAAAATGTATAGCCTATCAAATGTTTCCTCGTCAGTACACCTCTGTTCTTGTTTACTGGATCCGATTAGTTTTCCCCTATCATGGATAACTAGGCCAACATATAAACAAAAAGTAGGCCTAGCACCAAGGGACCTGAAAGGACCCAGTGCAGGCAACTGAGCCATGTCTGGCAATGCTGGAAAAATATATTGATTATCAATGCTTTCTATGGAAAGATTTGTAATTAAAGGGGGAAACATACATTGTATATCTTATAAATAAACATTGTATATGTGTTTGATATACAAACTAACTTTGTATATCTGCTTTAACCATTAAGGGGAAAACAACACATTCAAAGAATAATACAAAGATGCATTTTGATTATCATCCTCATTGTAACACATGTACTGATTTTCAAATGTTTGTCCAGGTATTATGACAAAGTAATCAAAGAGAGAGGTAATGTTTTCACAATACAAAATGTTGATGCTAAGTTTGGAAGTTGAGATTATTTCCAACTTTGTGTCCATTCCCCAAATTATGGAGGACGATGCTCCACTTTGGGCTTCCCCCTTGGCTCAGATGGTAAAAATCTGCCTGCAATGCAAGAGACCCTGGGACAAGAAGATCCTCTGGAGAAAGGAATGGCTACCCACTCCAGTATTCTAGCCTGGAGAATCCCAAGGACGGAGGAGCCTGGCGGCTACAGTCCACAGGATCGCGGAGCTGGACACGATGGAGCGACTAATGCTTTCCCTTTCATACCCGCCCCACTTTAGTAGAAAGTCTCCATAGCAGTTGTCAGCCATTCCCTCAAAGCTTTGGGGAAAACTGGAACAGAAATGGAGCTACAACAGAGTTCATCTACCAAGTCTGTGATTAATCTCTTTGTCCAAAACTTTGTTCTCTTTCTTCTTCTGTACCTGTCCCTCCTCAAGACTGAGGAGTATCAAGGAGAAGGGGGTGCTGAAATGCACCAGAACCCGATGGTCTTTGTCCCGCATGTCCTCAGCCTGCTTTTTGTCTTCCAAAAAACTTTAACCAAGAAGTAAGTTTAATCAGAGAAATGAGAAAATGCAGAACCAAAGGAAAACAGTCAACAAGTTCAACAAGACTAAGTAATAATGGTGAAGTCATTAAACATAGCCAAGGACCATTAGCTCCTCCTCAAGGACTATAGATAATATTCTGAGCCATATCCTGTGAGTTGTCTTATGGACACTTACAGATAAAGCCCCCACAAGGTGGAAGAAGTTAACTACATGATGACCGACTGTAGCCATGTCATAAGCTGCCACAGTTTCAAGAGCTGGCCTCAACGAAAGGGAAACAAACTGACCCTGAAGCTAAAGATGAACTGTACTTAAAACAATCAAGATGCTCTATGTCAAAAACAAACAACCCAATCAAAAAAATGGGCAGAAGATTAAAATAGATATTTCTCCAAAGAAGACATACAGACGGCCAAAAAGAACAGAAAATGATGCTCTACTCACTAATTATCAGACAAATGCTAACCCAAACCACAAGGGGGTGTCATCTCACACTGGTCAGAATGGACATCAAAAAGTCTACAAACAATAAATGCTGGAGAGGGTGCAGAGACAAGGGAACCCTCCTACAGTTGGTGGGAACTGGTATAACCACTATAGAGTAAAGTATGGAGGGTCCTTTAAAAAGCTAAAAACAGAACTGCCATATGGCCCAGCAATCTCAATCCTGGGTATACATGCAAAGAAAACCACCCTTCAAACACATACATGCACCCTCAATGTTCACTGCAGCGCTACTTAGTCAGGACATGTAAGCAAACTAAAATGTCCATTGACGGTGAATGGATAAAGAAGATGTGGTACATATTTACAATGGACTACTACTCAACCATAAAAAGAATGAAATAATGCCATTTGCAGCAACATGGGTAGACCCAGAGATTGTCTCGCTCGCTACCTAAGTCAGACAGAGAAAGAAAAATATGTAACTCATGTGGGATCTATTTTTTTTAACTGTACAAATGAGCTTACTTATAAAACAAAAGCATACTTTCAGAGTTCTAAAATAAACTGAAGGTTACCAAAGGGGAAACATGGAAGGGAAGGATAAATTGGGAGCTTGGGGTTAACATACACACACTACTATATATAAAATAGATAACCAGATTCTGGCAGTCCAGTGGTTAAGAACCCACTTGCCAATGCAGGGGACACGGACTGGAACCCTGGCCTGGGAAGACTCCGAAAGCCTTGTAGCAACTACATCTGTGCGCCACAGCTGTGGAGCCGTACCCTAGAGCCTGAACGCTGCCGGGAGGGCAGTGCCTGCTCGCCACGACTAGAGAAAACCCCGCCTGCAGCAATGAAGACCCCGCACAGCCAACAAGTAAAACAGAATAAAAAAAAAATATATCGTTTATTAAAAAAAATAATAAGGACCTACCATGGAGCATAGGAAACTATACTTAATATTTTATAATATGAGTGAAGAATCTGAAAAAGAATAAATATAACTGGTCACTGTGTCCACACCTAAAACTGGCACAGCACAACAGTAAATCAACTATACTCCAACAGCAAATAAAATAAAAAAACAAGATGAGCTGATTAGACCACCGAATGGCCAGTTTCAAGATGACCGTCAGAGCTGACTGCACTGTTTCTGCATGCAGGCTCCTCCCTCCGTCTATAAAAGCTCTTGGGAGTCAGCCTTTGGACAAGCGTCTGCCCTCCTACCGAGGTTGCCAGCCTCCAAAATAAAGCAAACTTCCCACCAAGCTTGCCTCTTTCGTGGCTTTAGAGTGGCAAGCAGCCGGACCCCCACTTTCGGTAACAACCCTATTAGCAGCTGTGAACCTGAGCAGGGCACACCTCGGACACCATGAGCTTTGGCCAGTGAGAACTGGGGGGGCAGGCTAGTCTCTACAGGCTTCAGTGCAGAGTGGCCCTCCCCTTTCGGGGCCTCAGCCTCCCCATCTGTCCAGAGCCTGGTGCTCTTTTCCCAGTAACCACCCAGTATTGCCTCCCTACTCCTCACAGGCACTAAATATATCTTGTTCCTTTCACCTTGGCAAAGCCTTGGACACACTTTCCTACACTCATGCACAGCAACAGTGGGTGGGCGGGGAGGCAGCTGAATTCAAGGGACAAAGAAATGAGTCTGAATTTTTATCTTAATTTGGCACTTTTCACTTAGAAAGCAGTACTTGTTTCATAAAGAACATTTTGAATTTAGGTTTGGAGCAGTAAAGGGCAGGCATGTTTAATGAAGGACCCTCAATCAGGGTAGGTAAATAAGTATCCTGGGGTCAGAGCCCACCTAGAACCCTTGGTTTACTGAGCTCTGCTCTTTGGGATCCCAGCGCGTACAGCTGTCAGCAGGGACAGGGTCAGGGGTAGGGACATCCCTAAATAGGAGCGGTTGGACCCATCCCTGGTGGTGGGGACTCAATACAACCTTGTTGGAGGGAAATGCACCACCCCTAGGCATTTACCTTCCAGCTAGCTAGGTGAACTGAAGCCGCCCAATTTGTTTATTGCAGCACTGCTTGTAGGAACCAAAGGCTGGAAACAACCCAAATGCCTGGCCACAGGGGACCGGTTAAGTAAATTACGATGCAGGCCTGCAACGGAATGCTCTGGTCTTGAATGGAAAGAACCCTCCAAGCTATGTCACTAAAGCAAAACGAGCCAGGTTCGGCACTGTGCGCCTGAATGCTTCCATTTTTATGGGGGGAAATATAGGAGCAGAGCGTATTTTTGGAAAGCTGAGTAATGGTGGTTGCCTTCGGGGAACTGGGTGGCTGGGGGATGGGAGCAGGCATTTTCACCAAGGGCCTTCTTGTGCCTTTTAGGTTTTGCCTTGCATAAACTGCATATTTTTTTAAAAAGCCTCAAGCCTTACAAGGGAGGTGCAGACATAGAGAAGAGACTTGTGGACACAGGAGGGGAAGGAGAGGGTGAGACTAACGGAGAGGGTAGCATGGAAACATAAACACTACAAATGTAAAATAGATAGCCAGTAGGAATGTGCTGTGTGACTCAGGGAGCTCTGTGACAACCTAGAGCGGCGGGATGGGGTAGGAGGGAGGCTCAGGAGGGACGGGACATATATATACACCTATCACTAATTCATGTTGATGTATGGCAGAAACCAACACAATATTGTAAAGCAATTATCCTACAATTGAAAAAAAAAAAAGCCTCCAGGCTCCAGGGGTTAGAGAAGAGCTGAGTAAGCTGGGAGCCAGGACGACACTGTACGTGAAGCGTGGAGGGAGGGGACAGCAGTCAAGACTTGGCAAGCCAGGCTAGGAGGGAATGCATGAGAGCAGAGGCTACTCTCCCTGCTGTCCAGTCCAGGGGGTGGAGCTGGCTGTGGTCCCACCCTGGGTACAGGCAGGGGCTCCTGGCTCCTGGCTGATGTAGAATGTGCAATGGAAACAGCTCTAGCCTTAAGGTCCCTGCTCTGCCACCAAGTTGCTGTGTAATGTCAGGCAGTTCACATGGCCTTGCTGGCAAATGGGAGCGATGCAACCAGACTGAAGGATTAGATGAGACAGAGGAGAGGGTCCAGCCCAGTCTAACCCTGGGACAGACCTGCACAGGTGGCCCAGGAGGCCAGGCAGGCAGCACCAGGGCAGGGAAGTGGGAGGAGGCGTGAGAGCCCCCAGCACCATATGGCCAGACACACCACTCCAACTCGCTCCTGCTTCCTCCAAATCAGCCTCACACCTCCACCCAGGGTGCAAGTGGGCGGCCTCACTCTGGCAAACGCTGGGGCCTTCCTGAGTGGTGGTCTGGGGCTGCCGCCACAGAGCGCGGCATCTCTCAGGTCAGGAAGCCAGTGTGGCCAGAATCTGCTGCTGCTGGTGGGTAAGCCCCATCCACGCTCAGCGCTCCTCAGCCCATCAAACAGGCACAGCGCCCATCTGGCCTTCCTCACTGTGGCTGTAAAGCTGTGAGGCCCAGAAAGCCCTTTATCCCTAATGACAACAGTTGGCATTTGTGGAGCACAGACTTGGGGCCAAGGCCTGTTCGCACGTCTTGATGGCTTCCAGCCCCACTTTAGTCCTGGAAGGCAGGGGCCGTCATCACCCCACGGCGCAGACAAGCACCCAGGGGCTGAGACCTGCCTCAGGGAGCCTGCCAGTTTTCTCAACTGATTTGTCACCCCTGTTGCTAGAATGGGGGTCGGGGTCCCTTTTCAGGGTGGGCCCTCTCTGTCTGCAATGCAGGAGACCCGGGTTTGATCCCTGGGTCGAGATGATCCCCTGGAGAAGTAAATGGCAAACCACTCCAGGATTCTTGCCTGGAGAATCCCACGGACAGAGGAACCTGGCAGGCCGTGCTCCATGGGGTCACAAAGAGTCGGACACGACTGAGCAGTGTGTCTAACACCAACACTAACCTCTCTGTGGACCCAGGGAAGGTACCAGGCCTTTTCCGCCTACAAGGATGGTGCAGCCCTTGGCACAGGTGCGGCATCAGGGTGCGGGGCTCTGGCCCCAGCCTGACTGCTGACCAATGAGATCTCAGCCAGGCTGTGCCATGGGGGTCCCAGTTTTCTAACTCATATGATGAGAAAACAATACTTGAGCCTTCAAAGATCAAATGATAAAAGAGCAGTAAGCTCTTTTTGAAAAGCAGACCCCTGTGAAAATCTGAAGTTTCAGTGCTGCCCTTGACCTCATCTTTAGAAAGAATGGAACCCCAGGGTGAAAGGTGTCCCCCCCTCAGGCCCCAAGCCCACTGCTAGCTGCCTTTTAAAGACCTTGAGGGCAGAGGCTGTAGTCATGTTCCCTGAACCCCTGACTTGGAGAAGGGATAGAAGAGTTAGACATGAGCCTCGGGGGGTAGAGTGGGGAGGGCAGGCCTGGTGCGGACGGCTCGGTGTGAACTCACATGGCTTTAGCCACTAATAACCACAGGCCTCAGAGTCATCTAGCTCCGCTTTCTCCTCCCACCCTCTACCCAGCCCAGCAGCGGGTCTTGAGCTTTACTCAGCCACTCTGGCCCCAGCGCCTCCACCTCCCTACAGCAGCCTCTTCACTGGTCCTTCTGCCTCTGACCTTGTCTCTCCCCAACCCTGGTCTGTTCCCCAGGTGTCAGACAGAAGGAAACTGGTAAAAGCTAAACCTGATTCTTCCAGCGCACTACTCAGGTTCCTCCCAGGGCTCCCCATTTCTGCTGAGGAGTCTAGTTCCTCGCCAGGAGGCCCTGCGTGACCTGCTGGCCCTCCCCTCGCCCCTCTGGCCTCACCTCCCACCATTTTTTATCTCCTCAGCTCTACTGACTTCCTTGCTGTTCTAACCCAGGGCCTTTGCACCTGCTAGAAATGGTTGCCCACCCCCACCCCCAGATTTCCAGTTCTGCTTGAATGCTCTGACCTCCCCCTATTTCAACTCTCAACTCTTTTCCCACCCCACTCTCCTCCTCGCTCCCTGTCCTCCTCACTTTTGCAATCTGCATAACACTTGTCACCATGTGACAGCCTCTCAACACGGTAGTCATCGTGCTTACTGTCTTCCTCTCCCGCTTAGAACATCAACTCTGTAAGCCTAGTGATTTTGTGACCCTGCTATATTTTATCAACACCCAGGGCAGTGCCTGGCACACAGTAAGTGCACAATACTTATTTACCGAATGAATGAAAAAAATGTCAACCTTTTGGAACATTTGTTCAGTAAACAGCAGAAACACTGAATTCTGTACTCCAGCGTCAAACACAGTCACTTGCACACAGCTGATGTCCAATAAATGATGAAGACGCAACCGAGCGCCAGCAACTTCAATGCATGCAGCCAGTGTTCTGGGTCAACCCAGAGGGGTGGGGTGGGGAGGGAGGCGGGAGGGGGGTTCAGGATGGGGGACACCTGTACACCCGTGGCTGATTCATGTTGACGTATGGCAAAGCCACCTTAATATTGTAAAGCAATTAGGCTCCAATTTAAATAAATAAATAAATAAATAAACACACACGTTGAAATAGGTGGTGTCTTCTCTGCCTTCTCTGAGACTCAAAGACTCAAACACATCCAAGGTCACACAGCAGGGAGGAGGCAGGGTCAGACGCAGACCCAGGGATGAGTCCCTCCCCTGCCCCTCCCTGCCCTGGTGCCCGGTCCAGAATCATTCCACGGGTGTCACCCTGGCACTCCTGGCCTAAGGGACCAGCTCAGCTCAAACCTGGGTGGGGCCTCGGGAAGCCAGAGCTGCGTGCCCTCAGCCAGGGTGGGCCTCAGCTTCCACAAACGTTCCCACAGCTCCCCAACCCTCAGGTCACCCAGACATGGACAAGTTCACTGTGCCTGGCCTGGGGCCACATAAGGACCCTCACCAGCCCCTGCTGGGGCTTCTGAGGTAGCAGGAAGGGTCCAGGTCAGGGGCCTTCTGCCCCTCCCTGTGACACCACCCCCAAGCTGACTCCGGGTTCTGTTCACACCTTCCCTGCTGCCTGGGGTGCACGCTGTCCTCCTTCCCACGATCGCCTCTCCCCAAAACTGCCCCGCTTCCCTTCGAGGCCTACCTCATCCCACATCCTGGTACAGCGCATCGGTACCCCAGGCCATCAGCCATGCTTCGCTGTCTCAGGAGGCAGTCTGCTCTCCCCAAGGTCTGCACTAAGAGCAGGTTGGTTACGGGCCCTGCCGCAGGGCCAGACAGGGCGAGCGGGTTCGAATCCTGGCTTTGCCACTTTATGGGCGATGTGACTTTGGCAAACGGCTTAAACGCTCTGTGCCTCAGTTTCCTCATCTGCAAAATGGAGGTGATGCTACCCTCAACCCCATGGAGTTGGTGTGAGTTCACCATTATTATTACTGTGGGTATTATTACCCGTACTTCCCAGAGTATCAGAGCTTTCAAGCAGAAGGCTATCTGGGTGATCTCCCTGGTGTTAGCCCCTCAGTCGTGTCTGACTCTTTGCGACCTCATGGACTGTAGCCTGCCAGGCTCCTCTGTCCATGGGAATTTCCCAGGCCAGAGTACTGGAGTGGGTAGCCATTCCCTTCACCAGGGGATCTTTGCCACCCAGGGACGGATCCCGAGTCTCCCACATCGCAGGTAGATTCTTTACCCTCTGAGCCACCAGGGAAGCATCTCCCCGGATGCCCTCACATCTCCATCTCCCCTCTATGGACAAACATCCCTGCAGACTTCTGCTAGGGACTGAACTGTGTCCCCCTCAAATTTATATGGTGATGCTCTGTCCCCAGGAAGTGACTGCATTTGGAGACAGGCTTTCAGGAGGTGATTAAAGTTAAATGAGTTCACAGGCTGTGGTCCTAATCCAACAGGATCGGCATCCAAGTTAAGAGGAGGAAGGGAGGGCTGAGCCCTCTGCCCAGGCTCCAGCAGAGTGGCAGGGGAGGGGTGGGGGGTGGGGGCAGGTGAGGACACAGCGGAAGGCCACCATTGACAAGCCCCAACAGGCCCTTGATATTGGACTTACAGCCTCCAGACTGTGAGAGATCAGTGTCTGCTGTTTAAATCACCCAGTCTGTGGTGGTCTGTTACAGCAGCCCAGCTAAGAACCCCAGGTCTCCAGGTGGGGAAGAGAAAGTCCCAGACCTGGCTTTGTCTGGCCCTCTTCTCTTTGGATCTAAAAACCAGACTACCCAACCTCCATCTCCTGTGAGGTGTGTGCCCCGGACAGTCCCCAAAAGGCCTGCCTACAGAAACTATAAACCCCAAGGTGGGGAGGCAGGAAAGGGATGGAAGCAAATAGGGAGACTGAGCGGGGCAGACCCTGAGAGACACGGAACTGAAGGAAATGGGTAGGCTCACCCCAGGGGGAGAGGGTGGAAGGGATCCACACCAGCCCCCCGGGCTGACCTCCCCTCCCTGACTCCCAGCCGCTCCTAGGACCCCAGACTTCAGCTCCTCACCTCCTCAGCCTTTCCCTTTTCCTCCAGCCTCACCGGGCCCCAGGCCCCAGGCCCTCCCTTCCGCTCTGTGCTCCCCACTCCCAGGCCAAGCGGGGGGTGGGGGGTGACATCTCATGAGGCCCACCCATCTCTAGGGAGCCTGGAAGCCGGTTCTGGGTGCTGCAGGCTTGGCAGGGAAGGGGACCAGGCTTCCCACACGGGGCATACACTCCAGTACAGGCAGGAGACCAAGCAGTGGATAAATGTCGCTCATTAGATGATTAAGGAACAACAGTTAAAGAAAAGCAAGCAGGGAAGAGGGAAGTTGGGGCAGCCTCAGGTAACGACCAGCTGACCTGGTGGACACACACCCCGGCTCCCCGCCTTCTTGGGGGCTCATCTGGGCCGCGTCCTACACTGCTTCTCTGAGGGACCCGCTGGATGGAGCCACCGCTGTCCACAGTGGGAACCTGCTTAATCAAGAACAATTCCTGCCTCACCTCCACACACTCAGTGTTTCCAGGGACCACCTCCCAGTGACCCACTCTAATCATAGCCCTGACTCAGGCTCCTCAGACGGGGTGGGAGCTGGTGGGAAGACAGGGGCCCATCCTCTCTGCTATGGGTACGTCTCCTGGAGACCACTCATCCCACAGGAGGACGCTCTGTCCTGACAAGGTGTGTCCTATCCCGAGCCTTCCGCATCTCCAGTCTGGAGGGGCAGGAACCAGGTCTGCCCGCCCTGGGGGTGATACTCCTGGGGCATGCACTGCAGGTTTTCCTGAAGGCAAGGAACTCCCACCAGGAAGGAGGGGCCCTCCACCCCGAGCAGCACTGGGGGTGGAGGGCATACAGCTCACTCTCAGCCCCTTCCTGGCTGAGAAGAGCTCTCCCGGCCACAGCCACGACTGGGCCAGAGAAAAGCAAGAAGCACACACTCAGTCCTTGAAGGACATCTTGTCCCACTCGATGCCCTGGGGCAACTGCCCAGTCCGGCGGGGGGGTGCAGTGGGCATTGCATCCCTTCCCTTGTGAGGCTGAAACCCACCTCCCCGCTAGCCTGCAGAGGCAGGGGGCAGCCCCTGAGCCAGCCTCCTGGCTCTAATTGCAGCCCTGAACTTTTCGGTGCAGCTCTGGGGACTCAGGTGGTAAAGCGTCTGCCTACAATGCGGGAAACCTGGGTTCGGAAGCCTGGGTCAGGAAGATTCCCTGGAGAAGGAAATGGCAACCCACTCCAGTACTATTGCCTGGAAAATCCTATGGACAGAGGAGCCTGGGAGGGTACAGTCCATGGGGTTGCAGAGTCGGACACAACTGAGCGACTTCACTTACTCACTTCCATGCTACAGTATGAGCAAGCTGGAAACCTCTGTGCCTCAAAGAGCTGATACTCTAAAGGGCTGGCAAGACAAGAAACTAGACAAAAAAGTAAATGATCAAGTGTGTTAGAAGATGACCAAAGCTCTGGGGAAGAACAGAGGATAGGAAGGGATGGTGGGGCTGAGGAGTGGTTCTGTTTTACACAGGCTGGTCAGAGAGGGCTATTCTCAGAAGATGGCATTTGAGCAGAGTCCTGAAGGAGATAATGGAGGGCGCCATGCAGATATCTGGAGGAAGAATGTTCAGGCCACAGGAACAGCCGGTGCAAAGGCCCTGGGGTGAAGCACAGCTGCCAGGGTTGAGGAACAAGGGGGCCACGTGGCTGGAGCACGGTGAGAGAGAGGGAAGGCTGAAGTCAGGGAGGCTGACTGGGAGGTGATGCAGACATGTGGTGGCTTGTAGGTCAGAGGAGGGCCTGTGACTTCCCCCCATCGAGTGACACAGGAGCCACTGCGGGGTGTGAGAAGAGGTAGGGGGTGACCTGACTTAGGTTTCAAAAGATCCCTGGCTGCTGGGGGAGGCGAGGGGGAACGTGTACTACAGGGGGCACCTGCTGGCAGGCAGCTGCAGCCCCCCACCACCCCAGTGATGGAAGATGGGGACTCAGAGCAAGGCATAATGCTGGAAGCTGGCGAGAGGTCCTTGGAGTTGGGAGATACTGACTTTGGGGCCAAGAGGATTTGCTGATGGTTTGGATGTGAAAGCGAGGGGTCAAGGCGGTGCT
Source organism: Madoqua kirkii (assembly GCA_006408675.1). NCBI lineage: Eukaryota > Metazoa > Chordata > Mammalia > Artiodactyla > Bovidae > Madoqua > Madoqua kirkii. The sequence goes on from SJYC01137392.1 coordinate 23,020, forward strand.
GGGGTTTGGGCCTGAGGGCCTGGCAGGGGGGGTGCTGCTTCCTGAGATGGGGAACACAGAGGGAGGACCAATTTAAGGAAGCCTGGAGCTCAGCTTTGGAGCTCTGAGAGATGGAGATGCTGCTTCCTCTCCCCAGACCTCCTACACCGGGGACACACGGGGAGGGCCAGCCTGGGCCAAACTGTTTCAGTCCTGGGGCCTCTGAGGCTCCTGCAGCCGCCCTTCAGCTCCTTCCGCTGCAGGGAAGGCTGAGGGGGGTGGGGCCCAGGTGCTCTGGGCTGTGAGCCCACTGGGTGTGATGGGATGGGGCTTCCATTCCTGTGCGATGACTGCCCCAGAGTCTGGAGGCAACAGTGTAGGAGAGGGACAGAGTGAGCAAACACAGAGCCTAGGACGCGTGGGACAGAAAATGGTGGAGAAGGGGATTGTGGCTTAGAGAAGGTCAAACAGGAGCGGGAGTTCTGGGGAAGGGTCGGCTCTTTCCAGCTTCTGCCAAGAGTCTGCCCTGCAGGCTTCACTAGTTCCTGTCCTGATGGGGATGGGATGAGCTGGTTGGAAGGAGAGTGCCAGGACTCAGAGACAAGGGGGTGCACATGAGTTACTGGGCTGCTGGCTTCTGAGTGAATCTGCACCTCCCCACCCAGTTCCTGCCACTCCCAGGCTCACCCTCTCACCTAGGCCTTTAACCCCAAAGTAGGAGACCTCTGTATCTATATTCAGCAAGTGCAACTATGGTTTGCAGAAATGAATGAATAGAGCTTCTCAGCACGCTTCCCCTGACCCCATCACCTCAGCCCTGTCCCAGGTCCTCTCGCCCCCGAGGGCCCAGGGAAGGCGGAGCTCCAGTGTGGTGCCGAGACCCAGCCAAGGAGCCAGCCCAGCTCTCGGGCTGCTGGGGATGGAGGGCAGGTGGGAGAACGGGGCAGAACCTTCAGGTCCTAAGCCCCCTGGGCAGGCTGCAGGTTGGTTGACACGACACCCCCCGCCCCCTTGGGCTGGGATCTCCCCCAACGCTGGCCGAGGCCCTTCAGCTGTGGCCCAGGGCTCCCCCTAGTCCCTGGGCCAGTGCTCCGTGCCCACTGCTCTGCCGCAGGCCCTCCTGCCTGCTTGGTGCCCACAGCCAGGCAGTGCCACCCAGCTCCTCCCCAGGCCCGGCCCCACCCCTTCCCAGGCAGCAGCAGAGGCTCCTCTGCAGTGCCCCAGCTCCCCCAGCAGCGTCTGAGTCCATCCCGGGAGCCACGCTGCAGAGGGACAGAGAGAAGGGAGGGCCTCGGGCACCCCACCTTATCGGGGCCGGCTCCTACCCAGCATGGAGACCCTGGGCCTGCTAATGGGGCAGGTGGGACAGGGCCTTTAGGAGATCTGGGGGAAGTGGGTCTACAGGGAGAGCAAGGAGGGGAAGGGCCTGAGCTTGAGGGAGAAGAGAGCCCCCCCCCCAACCCAGGGTCTAGCCCAGGCCCTGAGACCACGGGGGTACAGCGGGGAGGCTGCTGGTGTGGGGGTAGAAGGTGGGCCTGCTGGTTCCCTATGGCCAGGGCCTAGGACTGCCCTGAGCTGGGGTAAGGGACATCCTCACCCCTCCACCCCCACCTCCAAGCCTCAGCCTGGGGAGCAGCACCACGGGCTCCTGGAAGCTCTGGTGCCCTGGGCCCACTCTGCGAGGGAAGGGGCACTGCTCTGGTAAGGACCTGTGGCAGGACGGAGCGCAGAGAGGGGGCAGTAACAGGGCAGTCCTCCTGATAAGGAGGACCCAGCTTCTGCAGAGGGCCTCTGGGGACGCAGGCTGCACCCCACCAGGTCCACTGGCCCAGGGCTTGCTGCCGGGTCCTGCCGGTGTGAAGGCAGGAGCGGACGCCGGCCCCAGTCTCCGGACAGCCTGTTCCGGCTGTCCCCACCGAGATGCCTACCTGGGCCCGTCTGGGCACCAAGCCCAGGGCACGGAGGCGCGCGCGGCCCCCGCTGGGCCAGGCCGAGGCTGGAGGGGCCGGCTGCCCTCCTCCTGCTCCGTGGCGGCGGGCGGGGAGAGGGCCTGGCGCCTGGGCCGGGGGCTCTGTTCTCCTGCGTTCCCTCCACCACTCGCTCGCGAACGCGGCGGCTCCAGGGCTGCAGACGCCGGCTCCGCGCCGCCCGCCGCCCGCCGCCGCCTCCTCCCAGTCCCTCCTCCCGACCCGCCTCCTTCTCCTGCCGCCCACCTCCGTCTGCTCGTTTCCATGGCAACTGGGCCAAGCTGGCTCAGACAGCCTCCCTCCCGCAGACACCAGGGGACGCCCGCCTCCTGCGCGGCGCCCGCACACCCGGGCGGGCACGCGCACGCTTCACCTTTCCGGGCTTCAGCAGCCACTCCCCACGGCGAGGCGGGGCGGGGCGGGGCGGGGCGGGGGGACGGGGTCCCCAAGGCCCTGCCTCCCAAAACGCCTTCAAGACTCTGGAAGTTGCGT